>MKYO02027508.1:360260-466250 GCA_002013955.2 Citrus medica | reverse complement strand
ATGGAATAATGGTTCATGATATTTTGGTGTGATGATTTGTGTATGGAGTTGGCTTTTATCATGATCTATAATAATTTGGGAGTAATATTATTAATCTTGTATTTGAGGTAATGCTTGTTGTTAGGGGGAGATTCTTTCAAAATTTCTACTCAAACAACATGGGTAACAAATTTGTTACTTTTATTCTTTTCCTTTACGTTTTCCTTTTTATGATGAAAGGGGAGAAGAATACATGTTTTTAAATTTATAAAAATTTGCTACTTTTTTCTTTGCCAATTAAGTTTTTCTTTTTGATGATGAGGGGGAGAAAATCCATGTATTTAAATATATTAATTTAGCTAATTGGCAAATTATAAAAGAAGATTATATTTAGGAGCAATTTGTGGAATCATTCTTTAAATACATGAAATGTTTGTCATCATCAAAATCAATATTATGGAAACATATATGTTAACAACTACTTCAAGTTTGTGCCAAATTTCATTAGCACTTTCACAACTAGATACTCAATGAAATTCTTTCTTATCAAGTGCACAAAATAAAGCATTCATAGCTTTGGAATTTAGAGAAACTTTTCTCTTTTCCAATTCATTCAACTCCCTTGAAGGTTTTGGAATATCTTTCCCGAATTCATTTTTATTTACGGGCAAAAACAGACCATCACATACAACTTCCCAAATTTCATAATCTAGTGCTTGTAAATAAATTCTCATCATAATTTTCCAATATGGGTAGTTATTTCCGTCAAAGAACGGTGGTCTAGTTGTGGACTGTCCTTCCCTAAAGATTAAGTCATTTTGGGTTGCCATGGATCTTTTACTCTAGGCGGTTAAGTCCTAACAAGAGAACCAAGCTCTGATACCAAATGAAATACAAGTGTGCAACCCAAGAGGGGGGTGAATTGGGATTCTAAAAATTATTTGATTCTACAACAAATTATCAAGCAAATCTAAAATGAATTTAATGGAATAACAATTAAATCAATTACAATATAAAAAGATAAGGGAAGAGAGATTCAAACAAGGAGATTTTTACGTGGTTCGCCCAACCTCGCCTACATCCACGCCTCCAAGATTTTTGGGCTTGAGGATTTCACTAAGTAAGCCTCCAAGGTTTCAAATGCTTACACTTGACTTCCAAGGTATCAATGAACCTTTACAACAAGAGATTATCCTCAATCTCTTAACTCAAGTGTATCCCAACACTTACAATCACTCAAAGTAAAAGATTAAAAATTATTTTTCTCTCACACAATATTTAATATTACAAATTAATGCCCAATGTGTGAATAGATGAAGCAAGAATGTGTTTTAAAGCTTTATGAAGATTGTATTCTCGAATATAAGCTCAATGGTCGTGTTGTAATCAATCTTGTTTGAATTTGAATGAGCTTATTTATAGCTAGAGCTGAAAACTAGCCGTTATAGACTGTTTGCTCGCAAACGGTTCGCCGTTAACTATTAACGGTTAACCGTTTAGGCTTGGTCAAAGTTACTGTTGGACTAATTTTTAAATAAACGGTTTGTCGTTTATGGTTACCCTTTCGCCGTTAATTCCCAGAGACCCACAAGATGAACATCAGTTATCTGTTTACATTAAATGGTTAAGGATTTGCGTGAAATGACCTCTCTGGAAATTATCGGTTAGTCGTTTGTAATTAACGGTTCGCCATTTATTTCCAGTTAAGCTTTTGCCGTTTGTTTCCAGGTACAACATCTCATTCTGGATTTTATGGGTTAACTGTTTCAATAAACGGTTCGCATTAAATTCCAGTAGCCTTCCCAGCTTTTTGTGTTTTCCGTTTTTCTTAATCGGTTAGAGCTTAGGCAATATGTTGCTCCCTGTTTTTAGTCGGTTAACAGTTTAAATAAACAGTTCACCGTTTATTTCCAGAATCACAGTTTAAGCCAGATTTTGCTGAGAATCATTTTCCAATTTGAAATTTAATAGTGATCCATCTTTTATAAATATAATTAGAATGTTTTATAAGGCTCTCGTTTATTAAGGAACAGCTCCAACATTTTAATCAAAATCTATTTAAAGTTTGTTATCATCAAAATCAATATTATTAACATATTCATGTTAACAAACTTTAAGTTGAAGAAGGCAACCAAGACAAGTGTCACTTCTATGGCTAAGGCCAATGTTGTGGAATATAGTCAAAATAATGAGAATAAGAAGGCCAACAAAAATACCTGGATCTAAAAGGAGATGTCTCCAGGAAGCAACTAACTTTCAAAGGAAATACTTCAACTATGATAAAATAGGTCACAATCTTCAGAATGTTGATTGCTAGAAAAAAAAAAGGGAAATTGGAAGCTAATGTGGTAGAGAACATCTCAAAAAATACGTTATACATTAACCGTTCTGTAATGGTTTCTAAAGGAAATTTAGTGGGCTCTAACCTAAGAGAATGGCGAATTGATATTGGTGCCACTCAATATATATGCTCATAAAAGGAAATGTTTATTTCTTTTAAACTTATTGGAAATGGTGGAAAGCTATATATAGGGAATATACCCACGTCTGAGATAAAAGGTCAAGGAAAGTGATTCTAAGTTTGACTTCTAGGAAACAACTGACTCTTAATAATATTTTGCACGTGCTAGATTTTGGAAGAATCTCATATTTAGATTGCTTTTGAACAAGCATGGATTATGAATGGTGTTCAAGTTAGACAAAGTACCTTTTTCTAAAAATGGAATGTAATGGGAAAGAGATATGTATCTGATGGGTTGCTCAATCTGAATGTAATAGTTGTAAAACCAAAGAATAATAAAGTTATTTCTTCAACTTATTTTCTTGAGTTTTCTAATCTATGGCATAATAGATTAGGACTTGTTAATCATAATTCTTGCATAAGTTAATTAACATGAATCATATACCTACTTTCCAAATTAATACAAAGAGTTGAAAGGAACACTAAATCATTTGACTTAATACATAATGATGTATATGATTTTAAATCTATACAGTTGCAGGGAGGTAATAAATATTTTATTACAATTATTGATGATTGCACAAAATTTTATTACATGTATTTGTTAAAAAAACAAAGACGAGGCTATAGGGGAATTTATGCTTTATAAATTTAAGAGTTGAGAACTGACAAAAGTCCTAAGTACGTTGTTCTATACGAAAACTCTATTCACTTCAAACTCCAAATCCTTAGAAAAATCGTACCTTGAAAGAAATGATTAATGCTATGTTAATAAGTTTTGGACTACCTCATAATATATTGAGAGAAGCTGTTTAATTATTTAATTACCTTTTAAATGAGGTACCCTAAAAGGAAATAGAAAGAATCCCTTCTGAATTATAGAAAGGTGAGTATCTTTTTCCAAATACTTGCGAGTGTAGGGCTATCTTGGTAAAGTTGTCATTCCTCCAAAAATAAGGTGAAGATAGGACCAGAAACTATAGAATGCATTTTTATTACTTATGCACATTGCAGAAGTGCCTATCGATTTCTTGTGTACAAGTCAAACATACGAGATATTCACAAAAAAATGCATCATCTTTTGGACATGTGTTTCCATGTAAATTCAAGGAGGATCCAAGTTAAGTTAAACAAACACATGAGGCTATTAATATAAAGAGTAAGAGCCAAGAACAATCAGAAGTTCAAGATAGTGAACAAGAGATTTATTTTGAACTTAGATGTAGTAAAAACGTTAGAACAGAAAAATCCTTTGGTCCAGATTTTTTATTTTTTTACTAGAGTGTGAACTAAAAATCTTTATGAAAGACGTAAGTTCACTAGAAGGCAATTTATGGAAAAATGCTATTAATAGTAAAATTGAATCCATCCTACAAAATCATACCTAAAAGTTAGTGGACCATCCTCAAGGATGCAAACCTCTAGGATTCAAGTGGATTTTAAAGAGGAAAATGAAAGTTGGTAGATCAATTGATAAGTATAAGACTAGACTTTTAATTAAAGGTTATAAGCAATGAGAAGACCTTGATTACTTTGATGCTTATTCTCTTGTAACGAGAATAAATTCTATTAGGATGATACTAGCAATTACGGCATTGCACAATTTAGAAGTACATCAAATGGATAAAAAAAAATAGTCTTTCTAAATAGAGACTTAGATGAAGAAATCTATATAGAATAACCTGAAGGCTTAATAGTACTGCGACGAGGAATAAAAAAAGACTGTGAATTAGTAAAGCACCGAAACAATAGCATAAAAAATTTGACCTTATAATGATGGCAAATGGTTTTAAGATCAACAAATGTAATAAATGTATATATGTCAAAAGATATAGAATGGCTATGTCCTTTTGTGTCTTAATGTTGATGACATCCTAATTGTTAAGAGTGATGACAAGATGGCCAGATTTACCAAGAATATGTTAAAGTTTAGTTTTGAAATGAAAGACATAGGTTTAGTAGATGTAATTCTAGGAATAAAAATCTCAAGGATATCTAATGAACTGATATTAAGTTAATCACGTTATGTGGGTAAAATTTTTGGGAAATTCAACAAAAATTATTTTGTTGTGGCAAGAACTCTTTTGGATACAAGTTCGCATCTATTTAAAAACAGAGATGAAGATATCTCTCAACTAAAATACTCTCAAGGGATAGGCAGTCTGATATACCTAACAAGTTGTATAAGGCCAGACTTAACTTATAGAGTAAGCAAACTTGCTAGATATACGAGTGATCCAAGGGTTGATCATTGCAAAGCTATGGTAAGAGTACTTAGGTACTTAGGCTATACTCGTAATTTTGGTCTATAATATAATAGATATACAGCTGTACTAGAAGGGTATAGTGATGCAAATTAGATATTTGATGTAAAAGTCTCAAGGTCTACCAGTCGTTGCATGTTCAAACTAGCAGGTGTTGCCATTTCATAGAAATCATCTGAACAAACAGTGATAGCCAGGTCAATAATGGAATCTAAATTCATTACATTAGATAAATGTGGTGTATAGGCAGAATAGTTGTGGAACATTTTTAGAAGGTATTCCAAAATGGCCAAAGCCTGTGCCAGCAATTTGCATACATTGTAATAGTCAATCCACGATTAAAAGGGCATAGAGCAATATGAATAATGGTAAGTCCAGACATATACGTCGTATACATAATACCATTGGACCAATACTCTTTACTAGAGTTATTTTTATTGACTATGTAAAATCAAAAGATAACATTACAGGATCTGCTAACCAAAGAGTTAGTAAAAAAATCATTAAGGGGAATGGCACTAAAGCCCATAGAATAAAAGGTTTATTTTACAAAAGAAAACCCAACCTAGCTGACTAGTGATTCGAAGAATTAGGTTCCAAGAGATAACCTAATTGCAAAATACCTTGTTAGATCATTGTGGGGGTTACCTTCTTATCTATTCCTATGATGAAGATAATGATGCCCATAGGAAGAAATGGGTAAGCTATTCTTTTAATGATTTCTTATGCGTTGGGAATCCAAGCAAAGTAAAGTGGGTTATTTTTTATTAAGAAATCACCTATGTGAAAGAGAAGTGGAGCTGCTTCAAAAGGCATTGCTTAGGGGTCAATTCTTAGAAGCTCTTACAAAACTAGGCAATTATTCAGGGCTAAAATGAACATAACCATGGGAACTCATAGGTGTTAAAAAATCCTTGTGCGAAATATATCATCATTTACATAGATGACAAAATATTTCAAAGACATTGCGTCTACTAGTCAATCAACAAAGTAAATATATTTCACAAGAGAAAGCTCAAAGGTTAAGACCTACCTATCATATGCAGCTTATGATCTGTTAAATTCTATCACTAGAATCAGAAAGATTTAGACATCAAAATAATCATTTTTTGTGTCTTCTGCCAATTATCATTCATGTGGGGATTGTTAGAAAAATAGCATAAAGTGGCAAATTTGAGGCCAATTTTGATCAAGATAAACATTGGAAAAATATATTTGCATAGATGATTTTGAATCTCCTCTGTGACTTTTCAAAATGAATTATAAAACGCTCAAATTAGTGTTGGGGTGAATGACAAATTGGATCTCAAAATGTACACCCTTGGTGTGTAAAAATGAAGGAATATCCCATACTAACTAATGCCCCACACTAACTAATTCCTCCCTTCAAACTACATATATTGGATTCCATGTTTAATTGCAAAACACACTAAAGTCCAAGTGATTTTCTTCTCTTCTCTCTTAAGCAAATACTATCTAACTTTAGATTTTAGTGTGATAGAATTCAAACATTTGTTTGAAGTTTGCTGGAATAATGAGGTTGTATTGTCAGTACTATTTAAATCTATTTTATCCTAGGAGACAGACATCAATATAATTCAAGCAGTATTATGAAGGTGTCAATCTATTTTAAGAACACTATATCTTTACGGGCCTCCGGTCTATGGTTTTATTACATATTGTTGATTTATATGTTTTATCTTTGCTATTTTAATTATTTTTATTATTATTACAAATTTGTGATAAGTGCATAAGAGATTTATTTATAAGATTAAGTGCACTAGAAAGGTTCCATCACCAAGACTATATACATTACCTAAGGAGTCTGGGTTTTAAACAAGACCATTATAACATCTCCAATCTTTCCTAGGAACATATCCAGTGTCTTTTTACATACAAAATGTGTTGTTATATCACTTACTAATTAATAATAATATATAGAACAGTTCGTTCAATATTTATAGCCAAACATCACCTTACACATCTTTAATTAATGGTCATAATATGAAATAGACATCCATCACATTTTATATTCAAAATTCTCTATATTCCTTCTATGACTGACCAAATTAATGAACTCGTTGCTCTATTTGAGCCAATGCTTTGAGGCTAATAATTGTGTATGCACTTACTCATACCTAACAAAATTATGAGGCCATGTTTGAGAAGTTATCATACCAAATTCTAAAAGGAAACTTTTGGATTTTTTTTTTTGAAGAACTTCTAGTTCATCAATATACACTTTATTCCACTTTTGGTGGTGTAAATATATTGCGATTATACTAATACTTATAACGATGATCATTATAATTCTGATAACTTTAGTCATGGTGCGAAGTTATCAAGGAATGAACAAAAATTCTACAGTACATTGGGAGTTTCATATCAAAATTTAATGTGAAACGACCAACTAATAATAATTAAACACATGGCAATATATGTTAGAAAAATTTTAAATTCTCTTTCCATTATTCCTCCAAAATTTAGAATTTCAAAAAGCTAAAGACAATAAATGTTGCTCTTATCTCATTGTTATTATTTCTTTCTCTAATCTACTTGTTGCTATTTTTAATTACTATTGAAGAAGAACAAGGTTTTTGTTGATGAAATGATTTTGGCTAGGGATGACAAAATTGCCAACCCACAAATCTACTAAAATCCACATGCAAAAACCTGCTTGTTCTGAGTAATTTTGTGGATTACGGGCAGTTTTGGTATTTCAAACTAAAATCCACTTCGGGTTGTGGGTGGATTTAGTATTGAGAAAAAAAATATGTCGGATACCTGTGCAGATATCCGCCAACCCGTGTGAAATACAAATGTGCAACTCAAGAGGGGGGTGAATTGTATTTTTAAAATCTATCCTAACAAATCCACACAACAAGCAATCTAATGTCTTAACAATAATTGAAAACAATAAGTTCAATAATAGCACAATAATTAAAGAGTAAGGGAGAAGAGAAACAAACACACGAATTTTTACGTGGTTCGGCAATCCCCGCCTACGTCCACGCCTCCAAGCGATCCAAGCTCGAGGATTTCACTATCCAAGCCTTTCCAAGGCTTCAACAATTACAATTGACTTCGAGGTGTCAATAAACCTTTACAACAAAGAGATTATCTCCCAATCTCTTCACTCAAGTGTCTCACACACTCAAATTCTCACAAATGAGATGAACAAATGATTATTACAATGAAACTCACTCAATGAGTAGATATACAATGATGAAGAACAAGAAAAGATTCAATGTTTGTATTTCGCAAATTTGAACACTCAAGATATCACGTGTGCCTTTTGTTTTTGCTTGTTGGAGAGCTTCAAAATGAGTTGGATTTGAGTTCTTATAGCTTGAGCTCGAAAACTAGCCGTTACTCACATTCTGGGCTATCCGGTTTGCCGTTTAATGGAATCCGGTAAGCCGGATTTATGTTACCGTTAAGGCAAAATTCAAAATTTTGCCTAACCGGCTTGCCGGATTCGGAATCCGGTAAGCCGTTTTCGTTCTGGTGCTTACTGCCCGAATTCGGCCTGCCGTTTATCAGTATCCGGTAAGCCGCTTGCTACAGTAACTGCTACAGTAAAACATTTCCCGAAATTTACAGTTTGACCCCAAAACTTTATAAAACTGTACTACGGCCCAAAACGTTATGAAACTTTGCAAATAGGTCCAATTTCAGAATTTTTAAGTAATACTTCGTTAATCCCAAAACTTTCTGAAATTATGACTTTGCCCAAACTTTGTGAAATTATATAATGACCCCAAAAACATTTAAATAATTTCAAATAAGTCCAAATCCGAAAACTTTAAAAACATTATCAAAGCTTTTAAAATACATGTGGTTTGTTATCATCAAAATCAATATTTATAGCCATATAGGCTAACAATCTCCCCCTTTTTGATGATGACAAAGCACATTCAAAACTTTAATTTTGTTATGAAAGAGCTCCCCCTTAATCAATGCAAGTTAAAAAATGATTTGAAAATAGTTTAATAAAAAAATCCCCCTGCATATATGCTCCCCCTAGATACATGCATATTTTCATAACACATATTAAATCATTCTCCCCCTTCATCATCAAAAAGAATAAAGACTCCCCCTATCAATCATCAAAATCACAACATAAGAAAATCCATATAATCCATAATGATCAAGCAACACAAAATCCATAACATCAACATAGATAGTCATAACAAGTCCATACAATCCAAAAAAAATACATAAACCGAAGAGCATAACAACCATCCATAGAATCGAAAATAAAAGAACACACAATGCAGTAAATAAAATGTAGGTGTGGCCAAGTACAAGCACAAAATACTACTCAGGTGGTAAGGATGGAGGTGATGGGGGTGGAAACGGATATGGAATGCCGAAGTGCTCGAAGAGGAGGCGCTGTCCATGAATGAGCTGCTGCTGCAGCTGCCGCTGCTGCTGCTGCTCCTGCTGAAGCTCAGTCTGCCTCACCGAAAGTGTCCGAACCTCATCCATAAGCTGCTGAAGAGTGACATCTCCAGAGGTAGGAGGCCGTGGAGGTGATGAAGCGGATGCAGATGCACTAGGAGCCGAAGCAACCATAGAAGAAACTCGGCGTCTACGCTGCCCTCGAAATGATAGTGAGAATACTGGAAGCTGATCAGCGGGAATCACGGCATTAAGTGGCCGATCATCACTTGGGGCTAGAAAGGTAAACTTGTTATCGCTGTATTTGACCCAAGTGTCATCCTTCCACTCAAAGCCTAACCCAACAATAACCTCATCCCCAATACCCTTGGATGGCCTACAAGAAGGTTCTAGAATCGGCACTTCAAAGAATTTAAGAATACGAGTAATGAAGTGACCATAAGGAAGAGAGCGGGTAATCAAGGCTGGAATGCTCAACATGGTGCGAACAATGGAATAGCCCAAGTCAACCGGGCGACCTCTAAGAATACAGTCAATCATGGCGACATCCATGTGAGACACCTCATCCAAATGTCCTGATCTAGGAAGTACAATGGACTGGATGATACGAAGCAAAAAACGAGTTTGAAGACAAAGACACTGAGTACGGAAATGAATGGTACAGTCTTCAACAGAAAGATCATTACGCCGACAAATATTACGAACGGCATCGACATGAACATAATCATCAATTTCAGGAGGTTTCCTAAGAGAAAAAATGTCCAAGCCATCATCGGAAGATCCTAGGATGTTGTTCAAATCCGAATCATCAAATTCAATCAAAACTCCTCCAACTTTGGTGATTACTCGATTCTCTTTCTCCGCGGAACAATCCATATTCGAGTAAAATACTTTCACCAAGTCGGGATACACATTCTCCTCAATCAACAAAGCATCAATCCAACCAACATCTCCCAACAATTGAAATAAAGTTCTATGACTAATCTGGAGAGAATGTAAAACAGCCGGTAAAACAAAGAAAGTGTTGAGTACCTCACGAGTCCGAAAGCTTTGATGAAACCTTTTGATCAAGTGTTGCGTGTTCTGAAAGTGAATGGACTCAAAGGTGGGTTGATTGGAGGTGCCCCTTGCTTCCCGTGGCCGTGTGGATGGTTGAACCGGTTCCTTGCCTTTTCTCCGAACCGGCCGAGAGCTTGACATATTGATTTTGATTGATTTGAAGATAAAAACACCAAAGAGAATGAAGAAGATGAAGATTGGAGGTGATTTGGTGAAACAAATTTGATCAAAAACGGCTTGAGAGTGAGAAATCTAGAGAGAGAAAATTCGGCTCAAAACCTAGGTTGGAATTGGGATCTAAGGATTTAGATGTTGAAAACGGGTTTCAAGGATGGTTTTACGATCTTAGTGAGATGGGGAATGATTTTATTGATTCAATTTGATGTAAAAATGGAAGAAAAAGAAGGATTTTGGAGTGAGAAAGAGAGAAAATAGAAACGGTTTTTAGAGAGATAATGGAAACGGATTGCCGAAACTTAGGAGAGGATGAATAGTGTTTAAAGAGCTCAAATTCGGTTTACCGGATTTTCTAACCGGCAAGCCGGTTTGTGGACAGATTTGAACAAAGCCGAAAGCGGCTTTCCGAAAAACAAATCCGGAAATCCGGAAATGAACCGAGAGTAGAAAGAAGCAATTCGGCTTGCCGGTTGTGGATAACCGGTAGGCCGGTTGTGAACCCGAGAACAGCCTTCTTCAGCAAATTTAAAAGGCACGAATCCGGCTTGCCGGATTTCCTAACCGGCAGGCCGGTTAGTATGCAGAAAAGGAGAAAGCCGAAACCGGCTTTCCGAAATTGAAATCCGGTAAACCGGATATGGACCGAGAGATGCAAGAGGCAATTCGGCTTGCCGGTTTCCTTAACCGGCTGGCCGGTTTCGAGAGCCTCCAAAAATAATCGGTTTTCCGGATGTCTTGAACCGGAAATCCGGTTTTGCTCCAGCAAAGCATGCATGCGAATTCGGTTTTCCGATTATTGATAACCGGTTGACCGGTTATGAGGCAGTAAATATCCTTCCAAATTCGGTTTTCCGGATTGAAAATCCGGTCATCCGAATGTTGTCCAGAGACCAACCAAAGCTAATCCGGTTTTCCGGATTGAAAATCCGGTTTTCCGGAATTTGTCCCGAGAGGGATCAATAAGGAGAAATAATTTTCCGGAAGAATGAAAAGGGAAAAATGCTAGCTTTTGTACTTGTATTACACACCATTTTATTTCCGGCTTTAAAAATTGATTAATTTTAAATCATTTCAAGATTTAAAACTTTTCAATAAGCCATCTAATGCATGTAATATAAAATCATAAAATCATAAATTTACAAGCACATCAAGTTATCTAATTCATGTAGCATAAAACCATATGATAACAATCATATCAAGCCATGAATTAAAACATGAATTAAGATTCAACATTCATCATTCCAAGCTCATGCCTAATCTTTATAAAATGCTCTTCGCTAAGAGGTTTTGTAAAGATATCCGCAAGTTGATTTTCAGTGGAAACAAATTTAATTACAACATCCCCTTTTTGAACATGATCTCTAAGGAAATGATGTCTAATCTCTATATGCTTAGTCCTAGAATGTTGAATGGGATTCTTGGAAAGATTTATAGCACTAGTATTGTCACATAAGATAGGAATTTGATCAAGTATAATGCCATAGTCTCTAAGGGTTTGTTTCATCCAAAGAATTTGTGCACAACAACTACCTGCGGCAATATATTCTGCCTCGGTGGTTGAAAGCGCAACTGAGTTTTGTTTCTTACTAAACCAAGAGACAAGAGAATGACCTAGGAAGTGACATGTTCCACTAGTACTTTTTCTATCAACCTTATACCCAGCAAAATCAGCATCCGAATAACAAGTTAAATCAATATGAGTTCCTCTAGGATACCAAAGGCCAAGATTAATAGTGCCAATTAAATACCGAAAAATGCGTTTGACAGCAAGCATGTGAGACTCTTTAGGACAAGATTGAAATCTAGCACACAAGCAAACACTAAACATAATATCAGGCCTACTAGCAGTCAAGTAGAGTAAGGATCCGATCATACCTCGATAAGTCTTGATATCAACTTCCTTACCTTTCTCATCTTTGTCCAGCTTGATGGTAGTGCTCATAGGAGTGCTTTTTGCCGTTCCATTTTCATAGCCAAATCTTTTGAGTAGATCTTTCACGTACTTGGCTTGGTTTATGAAAATTCCTTCCTCGTTTTGTTTGATTTGAAGACCAAGGAAGTACTTCAACTCTCCCATCATACTCATCTCAAACTCTTGGCTCATACATGATGAAAAATCTTTACACAACAACTCATTAGTAGAACCAAAGATAATATCATCAACATATATTTGAACAATAAGTATGTCTTGGTTCTTATGCTTAACAAAAAGAGTTGTGTCCGCTTTTCCCATTGAAAAATCGTTATCCAACAAGAAATTTTTAAGCCTATCATACCAAGCTCTAGGTGCTTGTTTTAAACCATACAAAGCCTTGGATAACTTATACACATGATCTGGAAATTTTTCATTTTCAAAACCAGGAGGTTGTTTCACATAAACTTCCTCCATAATGTATCCATTTAAGAAAGCACTCTTGACATCCATTTGATACAAAATAAAATCCTTATGACATGCATATGCTAACAACATCCTAATGGATTCTAATCTTGCTACAGGTGCAAAAGTTTCATCAAAATCAATTCCTTCTTCTTGGTTGTAACCTTGAGCCACTAATCTAGCTTTATTTCTTACAACCACACCGGATTCATCCATTTTGTTTCTAAATACCCATTTAGTACCTATAATGGATTGATGTTCCGGATTAGGAACTAACTCCCACACATTATTTCTCTCAAATTGATTCAACTCCTCTTGCATTGCCATAATCCAAGATTCATCATTTTCCGCATCCGCAAAGGATTTTGGCTCAATTTGAGAAATAAATGCAGCATGCTCACATGTGTTTCTAAGAGATGATCTAGTGGTAACACCTCGTGAGGGATCTCCTAAAATTACATCCTTAGGATGAGAGGACACATACCTCCACTCCTTGGGGAGTGTTTGTGAAGTACCTTCATTTTGCTCTGCATTTGTTTCTTCATGATGTTCCTCTTGAATTCCAGGTGGTGTGTCTTCTTGGTTGCCATTTGATGCTTCTTCTTGTTGTTCTTCTTCTGCATTATCATCAACAACAACTTTCTCCGTAGAGGAGGGGTTAGACTCATCAAATGTAACATGCATAGATTCTTCCACAACTAAAGTTCTTTTATTATAAACTCTATAAGCTTTGCTTGAATTTGAATAACCAAGAAAGATACCAACATCAGATTTTGGATCAAATTTACCAAGATTATCTTTTGTGTTTAAAACAAAACATTTGCATCCAAAAACTTTAAAATAACCAATGTTGGGTTTTCTATCTTTCCAAAGCTCATATGGAGTTTTATTGAGATTAGGTCTAATCAACACCCGATTTAAAACATAACAAGCGGTGTTGACGGCTTCGGCCCAAAAATACTTAGGCAAAGAATTTTCATTCAACATGGTCCTAGCCATTTCTTGAATAGACCTATTCTTTCTCTCTACTACTCCATTTTGTTGTGGAGTCCTAGGTGATGAAAATTGATGTTCAATGCCAAGGTCATTACAGAAATTTTCAAATGCATGATTTTCAAATTCTCCACCATGATCACTTCTAATACAAGTGATGGAGTAACCTTTTTCATTTTGAACCTTTTTACAGAAAATTCGAAATGCATCAATGGCATCATCCTTATTAGCTAAGAACAATACCCATGTGTATCTCGAATAATCATCCACAATTACACATGCATAAAACTTACCACTTAAACTAGCATGTCTAGAAGGTCCAAATAAATCTATATGAAGCAATTGAAGTGGTTTTGAAGTGGAAACATGATTTTTGCTTTTGAATGAAGTTTTGATTTGTTTTCCAAATTGGCATGCTTCACAAGTTCTATCTTTTTGAAAATTGATTTTTGGAAGACCTTTTACTAAATCATTTTTCACGATTTTTGAAATCAAATCCATGCTTGCATGACCTAATCTTCTATGCCATAACCAACCATCATCATGCAATGCGGAAAGACATTTCTCATTTGTTGATGCACAATCTATATTAATGGTATAGACATTAACACATCTATTTCCTACAAACAAGACTTTCCCATCACATGCATTCTCAATAACACACTTTGATTCATCAAAGATAACTCTATACCCTTTATCACATAATTGACTAATACTAAGCAAATTGTGTTTCAAGTTTTCAACCAAACACACATTTTCAATGAGAGTAGAGGATACATTACCGACATTTCCAATCCCAATGATTTTTCCTTTTGAATTATCCCCAAACGAAACATCTCCGCCATTTTCGATCTTGGTAAAGCTTGAAAACCAAGAATAATTCCCTGTCATGTGTCTTGAACAGCCACTGTCCAAGTACCACTTATTCTTCTTCTTCTTTGAGCCCTGTAGAGAAAATCTCAAGCTTTAGGTACCCAAACCTTTTTGGGTCCTTGAGAGTTAGCAATGGTTCCTTTCGGAACCCAAACACATTTCATACCATAATATGCATTTCTCTTCACTGCACATCTATTTTTCATATGGCCATCTTGATTGCAATAATGACATACAATTTTATTGTTAATAGATGTATTCTTCACAAAATAATTCTTGTAAAATTTTTGTTTCAAATTCGGTTTATAACCTATGCCACTTTTGTCAAACACACATTTTTGTGAGTTTAGCAAATTGTCCAACATCTTTTGCCCATTTGTAAATTTTAGCACAATTTCATTTAATTCATTACTCTTCTTTCTAAGCATTTCATTCTCATTTTTCAAGTCATTCATGTGTGACTCTAAGTGCTCATGTGAAGTGCTAGAGTTCTCAAATAATGCAATACTATCATGTAATGTTTTGTTTTCTAATTCTAGGCATGTAATCTTTGCACTAAATGAATCATTTTCATTCTTAAGCTCTATCATCTTCTTTTTAAGACTTATATTCTTTTTACCAATCTTCATTAGCTCATCATGCAAATCATTAAAAGCATCATGCAATTCATCATATGTAGGAAGAACACTTACCTCATCAAGTTCATCACATGATTCTTCCCCAATGGCCATGAGAGCTAAGTTTGTCATTTCTTGTTGCTCATCATCGTCACTTGTTTCCTCATCACTATCATCCCATGTAGCCACCATAGCCTTCTTCTTGAATTTGTTGAGAAGAGGACATTCCGGTCGTATGTGTCCGGGCTTCTTGCATTCATAACAAGTGATTGGCTCCTTCTTCTCCTTCTTATTCTTGTAGCCTCTGAACTTTCTCTGCTCATTATTCTTCTTGTAAAATTTTCTGAATCTTCTAGCTAACATAGCCAGCTCCTCATCATCCATTTCGCTTTCCTCATCACTCTCACGTTTTGAAGCCTTGAGAGCAATGTTCTTCTTCTTTTCCTCATGCCCTTTTTCAGCTGCCAAATCTTCTTCATATGAAATAAGAGAGCCAATTAAATCATCAATAGGTAACACATTTAAATCCTTGGCTTCCTCAATGGCAGTCCTTTTTGGTCTCCATTCCTTAGGTAGAGACCTAATGATTTTCTTGACTTTTTCGCTATTTGAAAAAGTCTTTCCTAGGGCTCCTAGAGTGTTCACTATGTCCGTGAATCTAGTATACATAGAGTACACATTTTCATTTTGTTCCATTTGGAACAATTCATATTGTCGAGTGTACCTACTTATTTTAGATTCTTTCACTTGGTTTGTGCCTTCATAGACAACTTCAAGTTTGTGCCAAATCTCATTAGCACTTTCGCAACTAGACACTCTATGAAACTCTTTCTTATCTAGTGCACAAAATAAGGCATTCATGGCCTTGGAATTTAGAGAAGCTTTTCTCTTTTCAAATTCATTCCAATCCCGTGAAGGTTTTGGAATATCTTCTCCGACTTCATTTTTAGTCAAAGGCATGAAAGGACCATCATTAACGATTTCCCAAATCTCATAATCTAAGGCTTGCAAGTAAATTCTCATCCTAGTTTTCCAATATGGGTAATCGTTTCCATCAAAGTAAGGTGGTCTAGAGGTGGACTGCCCTTCCCTAAATGTGGAATCATTTTGAGTTGCCATTGATCTTTAGCTCTAGATGGTTAAATCTAAATAAGAGCACCTCGCTCTGATACCAATTGAAATACAAATGTGCAACTCAAGAGGGGGGGTGAATTGTATTTTTAAAATCTATCCTAACAAATCCACACAACAAGCAATCTAATGTCTTAACAATAATTGAAAACAATAAGTTCAATAATAGCACAATAATTAAAGAGTAAGGGAGAAGAGAAACAAACACACGAATTTTTACGTGGTTCGGCAATCCCCGCCTACGTCCACGCCTCCAAGCGATCCAAGCTCGAGGATTTCACTATCCAAGCCTTTCCAAGGCTTCAACAATTACAATTGACTTCGAGGTGTCAATAAACCTTTACAACAAAGAGATTATCTCCCAATCTCTTCACTCAAGTGTCTCACACACTCAAATTCTCACAAATGAGATGAACAAATGATTATTACAATGAAACTCACTCAATGAGTAGATATACAATGATGAAGAACAAGAAAAGATTCAATGTTTGTATTTCGCAAATTTGAACACTCAAGATATCACGTGTGCCTTTTGTTTTTGCTTGTTGGAGAGCTTCAAAATGAGTTGGATTTGAGTTCTTATAGCTTGAGCTCGAAAACTAGCCGTTACTCACATTCTGGGCTATCCGGTTTGCCGTTTAATGGAATCCGGTAAGCCGGATTTATGTTACCGTTAAGGCAAAATTCAAAATTTTGCCTAACCGGCTTGCCGGATTCGGAATCCGGTAAGCCGTTTTCGTTCTGGTGCTTACTGCCCGAATTCGGCCTGCCGTTTATCAGTATCCGGTAAGCCGCTTGCTACAGTAACTGCTACAGTAAAACATTTCCCGAAATTTACAGTTTGACCCCAACACTTTATAAAACTGTACTACGGCCCAAAACGTTATGAAACTTTGTAAATAGGTCCAATTTTAGAATTTTTAAGTAATGCTTCGTTAATCCCAAAACTTTCTGAAATTATGACTTTGCCCAAACTTTGTGAAATTATATAATGACCCCAAAAACATTTAAATAATTTCAAATAAGTCCAAATCCGAAAACTTTAAAAATATTATCAAAGCTTTTAAAATACATGTGGTTTGTTATCATCAAAATCAATATTTATAGCCATATAGGCTAACACCGTGTTCTCTATTTTAATTACTTGTATTTTTAATTTTAATCATAAAAGTTACATTAACAAAATATAATCATAAATATATCTAAGTTAAAGTTCTTAGTGTGTGTGTGTGTGCAGAGATAGATACAATAAACTTTTAATAACTAGAAATTTTATAATTTTCAAGTTTAATGTTAGTGATACTTTATTTCAATTGATTGATTTTTATTGTTTTGCTTTGATGACTTGAACCTAATGATTGCTTACTAAAGTTGAGTTTTTATTTGTTTAATTAATTGTCAACAATAGTTGTACAAAATTTATTTGTTAATATTGTTGATAGTACATGTACATTGATTAAAAAATGGAGTAAGGCATTCATATTAGTGATGACGATTTGCCTCAACAAAAATATTTTGTGTTAAATTAATATATTTTTTGTATTTCCTTTAATGTTAAAATTTTAATTCCTTATTTACATTGATAAAAACTAAAATTGAGTATTATATGCCGATTTTTTAGCCAGTTGTCATAAATTTATAGTTTTAATTATATAATTTAATTTTTTGTGCATTATTAAAAGTATGTTTTTAATAATTGTGATGTTAAATAAAAAACCCACAAAAAAATTTATTATGGATTGTGGGTGGGTATGGTGATTGTTAAAACCTGCAAGTTGGTGAATTTTTTATAAAAATAAAAACCCACTATGAGTTACAGGCTGGTTTGATAATTTAAATTTTTTATGAGTGCAAATTTAGTAATGACAAGCCTATAACTGACGGCGCCCATTGCCAATCTTATTTTTGACAGTCTTTTTTACCCAAAGCTAGAATGATTGTTGTGACTATCAATGAAGAAGAAGAAAATGTTTTATGATGACGAAGAAGATGATTTTTGAAGCACGAGTGTCTACCATTGATTTTTTTTATACATATAATAAAAAATGAGTTTATTTAAACTAGTTTAAAAACAAAGACGAATACATTTTTATCTTTGTTGTTTATCTTTAAATCATGAGTACATTTTTTAATAATAAAAAAATGGGTTTATTGAAACCAATCTAGGAACAAAAATGGTGATTATGCAGTTTTACTTGATAACAAACTTGTGCAAACAAAATTTGATGGTAGGTATGTTCACAAGGGGTTATTGGAGGCTACAAGGTGGGTTCTTGATGCTGAGTGTGAGTTTTTGTGGGCGTTGGTTGAGAGGAGCCAAGATTATACTTTACTATTTCTTGGGCATTCACTGGAGGCATGCAGGGGTTGTGACTTTTTTGGTGTTTGTGGTTCAGAATCTGGACAAGTTGAGGCACATTGAGAAGAATAAAATCAGATGCTTTGCTATTGCACCTACTACGTGTATGTCACTGAATTTGGTTGTGAGATATGCAAATGTCATCAAAAGTATGTATCATTAGTTAGAATCTGTTGGAAAGAGAAAATATAATAATTAGAATGAGATAATAAAGAGAGAGAGAGAGTAACATTTATTGTCTCAAACATTTTTAAATTCTGAATTTTGAAAGAATAATAAAAAGAAGAAATTTAAAATTTTTCTAACATGTATTGCAATGTGTCTGATTATTATTAATCAATAGTTCCACAATAGATTGCAACATAAAACTGTCGTTATATTGTATAATTTTTCATAATTCTGGTAATTTTAGTCATGACATATTATTAGCACTAATTAGCACTAATCTCACAATTGTCAAATAAGCATTTGCCTCAAGGAAATGTACGAAAATTAGTATGGTGAGATTGATTATTCACAGTAAAATTCATCAAGAGAAACAATGGCTACAATATTTATATTGACAATCCGGTTTATTATTACAGGAGCATAAATGAGCCATAAAATATTTACACGTCACAAGTTCTCTTGATATATACATTCTCCATGATTTCTCTTTATGTACTTTAAAATAAGAAAATCGTATGAGCTTTTGGACCATGATGACATACTTCCTCCTTATTATTTGGTTAATACAAATAATCCTTTGTATGTATGAGGATATTTATTTCTTACTCCTGGAAATTTGATCGTAAAAGAAGATTTTCAGTTAAGCTTTTTATATTTAAATAAAAAAAACAATTAAAGTATGAATTGATAGATGCATTATTCTACACAATCATAGTACATCAACAATATATGAATATGAAATTAAACAAGATCAGAATTTTTCAATTGATACCATTGAATTGGGAGGATGATAAAAGAAGATAAATTTACCATTATTTCATGAAGGGAACAATTGACTACTTGTGCTTAGAGATTTGTGTTGATTACATGTTAAATCATTTATCAGTTTGGAATATAATAATATAGTAAGAGACCGAGAGATAGCAAATAATAGACAAAGCAGTCTAATTTTTTACAATTTCAATTATATACAGGAGCAAAAGTCTATGGTAAATTTCATCCTACTCCCTTATTAGATTGACATACTTTAATTTATTTTTTAAAAGTATAAAAACTTCCATTTACACCCTAAATACCATATTTTTAAAGGTTGACTGATTTTGATTTCTAAAATTACGAGAACACCCCTAACTCTAAGTAACTAACAGTTTTGTGAGGTTAATAGGAATAATTTAATTTCACCACTTCAGGTCTGACATATTTCAAGTTAGATGACAAAAATAAATTTATTAATGAAAACCCCCTATAGAAAAAATAGTAAAAGACCTTTAAAAATTTAAATTAATTTTTTCTTATATTTTAATTTATAAAAGAAATATAATAGTCACAAATTTTATTTATATTATCACCACAACGAAAAAAAATAATTTCTACCCTTCACTTGAATTTAAGTATTTTAGGAATATAAATCATTAATCAACTAGTTGACTCTTACCATCTAAAATACCATTTTAATCAACCCATAAAATTTATTGACGTTCTATTACTAATCTAATTCAGCAAACTAAAAATTAAAAAATATATAAAACTTATAGAAATTCAAAGACTGGAACCTTAACCCCTAATCGTAGTCCTAAATTTTTATCGGTTTCTTTTTTATTAATATTATTTATTATAAATTTTAAAATTATTTTTATAATAATTATTATTATTAATTAATTAAAAGCTATTTTAGTATATTTTTCTTCCCAAACATAAATCTAAGGGGTAAAATTGTAAGATAATTAGTAATTTATAGACATTTAAGTGTATTTAATGTTTATCTTTTTCTTAGAATAATATTTATCACTTTTTATTCATTATTCTTAGGATTCTTAAACAGTAACCCCTTTTTAATTTATGATAAAAATGTTAAAAATGAAAAGTTATAATCTTTTAAAATAAATTTTGAAAAAAATAAATTTATTCATGATTTTTTTCTATTTTCTTCTTTCTTCTTCATCTTCTTCGTACCCTTCCCTGTTCATCTTCTTCTTCATTTCTTTTTTTTTTTCCTTTACCCCCTCTTTCACACACTTAACAACTCTACAACCACTTTCAAATCTAATTTCTGCAATCACACTTTGAATCTACTGTTTAAAAATGGAACTTAATTTCTACAAATCAAAGTCCAATAATTATAATCTTCATTTCCTTCTTAGAGAAAGCCCTGGTCTTCATCATAATATTCCAACCGCAACCCTAATAAGCAAAACCCCCTCAAATTAACAACACATATCATTCAAACCATGCCCATTGCCCAACAAAATCCATGGCCGTGCATGGCATTTGCAGGCAAGTCCATGGCAGCGCAGTCGTGCCAAGCATATGATGATCCAAGCAAATGGGTGTTGATGATTCCAGTGCTAGTTTGGTTTTAGGATTTACAGGTGAATTTAGGAAGAAATTAGGGTTTGTTTAAAGGAAAAGATGGCACCAAGATTTGGAACAGCGGTGTTGGCGCACCATTGCGCAGCTCCAAATCTTCACAGCAAGTTGCTATTGTGGCTTCTGTGGCTTTATGACGCTTAAAGAAAATGAAGCATGAAGAAAATGAAGAAAAACAAAGGAAATGAAAAAAAAAAAAGGAAAAATGAACAGAAAAAGGTGGAGGAATTAACCTAAAACAAAAAAAAAGAATTAATTTCATTTTACTCCCTTATTAGATTGATGCAGAGAAGAAGAAGAAAGAAGCAAAAGAACAATGAGTAAAATAAAGAAACAAAAAAGAATCAGGAAAAAAAAACAAAAAGAGTACAAGATGAAGAAATAAGAAGAAAATGAGAAAGAAGACAAACAAGAGAAAAAAGGAAAAGAAGATGAAGAATAAAAGAAAAAAGAATTTGCGAAACAAAAAAAGAAGAAATTGAACTGCAATTTTAAATTTAAATTAAGGATGAATTGTAGTGGATGATATGATTGGTAATTTGTTAGATTTCAAAACCCAAATCAGGAATAAAATTAATTTTCCGAATTTTATTTTAAAAGATTATAACTTTTCATTTTTAACATTTTAATCATAAATTAAAAAGGTTTACTAGTCAAGATTCCTAAGAATAATGAATAAAAAATATAAATATTATTCTAAGATAATGATAAATATTAGATATACTTAAATTTTTATAAATTATTAATTATGTTATTATTTTACCCTTTGGCTTCATGTTTGGGAATAAAATTATACTAAAATGGCTTTTAATAAAACATAATTCAGATTAAAATTTATAACAAATAATATTAATAAAAAAGAAACCGATAAAAATTTGGGATTAGGATTAGGGGTTAAGGTTCGGTCTTTGAATTTCTTTATTTTTTTTAATTTTTAATATGTTGAATTATATTAGTAATGGAATGTAAGTAAATTTTATGGGTTAATTTGTCTTTTAGATACTTTGAAGGGTAAAGTGATATTTTGGATGGTAAAAGTCAATTAATTGATTAATGATTTATATTCCTAAAATATTTAAATTAAAGATAAGGGTAAAAGTTAGTTTTTTTTTTCATTGTGGTGATATTGTAAATAAATTTTGTGATTATCAATTTTTTTATAAATTAAAATATAAGTAAAAGTTAATTTTATTTTTTAAAGGTCTTTTACCATTTGTTTCTATAGGGAGTTTTCATTAATAAATTTATTTTTGTCATCTAACTTGAAATATGTCAGACCTTAAGAAGCGAAATGAAATTATCTTTGTTTACCCCACAAAACTGTTAGTTAGTTAGGGTTAGGGGTATTTTTATACTTTTGTAAGACAACTAAAAATAACGGTATTTAAGTTGTACATTAAAGTTTTCATATTTTTAAAAAATAAATTGAAATATGTCAATATAATAATAAGGTAGGATGAAATTTGCCCCAAAAGTTTAGGGTTGCCCAACCCCGCGCACGCAAGACTTTAGCTTAGCTCTCTATTTAGGTGCCTGGACTAAGGTCTTGAAATTCATGCCGCATTCGTGGCTGCACCTAAACCCAAACTGACATAAAAAACCTACTTTACCCAATCTCTAAAAACGTATAATTTACATTTAATTTAAAAGCATTAAAACCATTTAAAGTTTGACCCCAAAAAATTAAAATCATTCCTCTTTTCAGTTAAAAGTTTTAAAATATATGAAGCCAAAGTCTAGGTCTATTGGTAACGAGCAGCTTTCTTAGGATTCAAGTACAAAGTTTAAGCTTTAATGGATGTTTGAGTTAGTAATAAAAAATAAAAAATAAAATCTCATCTTTCTCTCCACATGCAGCTTCAAATCCCGAAACCCTTAAAATCTGAATGGAAATAAACTAAAGATAATGAAAAAAAAAAAAGAAGAAGATGACAAATATCTTAGAGCAACGTGTCTTGCTCTGGGTTTTAAATGATGTGTTTAGACAACTTATCAAACTTGAAAAAATAATTCATATATATGTCTATTTTGATCATAACATAAAAGTTTACCTAATCCCTAAAAAAGTATACAGATATATATAAAAGTTTTAAATTTAATTTAAAAGCATTAAAAACATTTTAAGTTAGACCCCAAAAAATTAAAATCATTCCTCTTTTCAGTTAAAAGTTTTAAAATATATGAAGCCAAATTCTTGCTCTAGTGGTAACGAGCAGCTTTCTTAGGATTCAAGTATGAAGTTTAAGCTTTAATGGATGTATGATGAGTTAGTAATAAAAAAAAAAAAATCTCCTCTTTCTCTCCACATGTAGCTTCAAATCCCGAAACCCTTAAAATCTGAATGGGAAATAAACTGAAAATGATGAAGAAGAAAAAAGAGAAGATGACAAATATCTTAGAGCAACTTGTCTTGCTCTGGATTTTAAAAGATGTGTCTAGATAACTTATCAAATTTACTTGAAAAAATAACCCATATATATATATATGTCTATTTCGATCATAACATAATGAAAAAAAAAGCATTGCAATAATAAAATTACTATACGCTTATACCTAATTTTTTAAACTCACAATAATATAGTTTACTAAACATGTAACTATTTTTTTTATTTAGTTCTTTATTTCTTCAGCATAGCAAAAAGATCCAAACTTGCCTTTAGTTTGGTAAGTCTAATATCACCGTAAAATATATATTTTTTGTGGGACTCAAAAGAAAAATGGCAAAATCTCTAGGATTGCCTTGGCCCAGGCCCACGGAATTATGGCCTCTACTTGAACATTCCCTAGCATCTATTTCAACGTTAGGCTAGAGCTTTGAAATTAGAATTGAAGTATTGACATTATTCTCATCATAAAACCCCTTTCTCAATTATATTTATTTTATCTCCAAAAATATCTATTTTCCCCTAAATACACTCTTTTAATTTGTAATTTAATTTTTTATTGTTAAGACTCAAAGTTGTATTGTGCTATTTTTTATTTCTTTTGCAATCTTATTGTTACCTTGTATATAAATTAAAAAGTTTTCTATTTGGTGAATTTTTTAATGTTAATTATTACCGTCAATAACACATATTTTTTATTGTAGGTTGAAAGTAATCTTAAGTGCAAAAATATTTACAAGTTAATAGTTACTTTTTAAGATTTTAATTCTTTTTAAGTTTATTTTTTTTATTTTTTTTATTTACTTACATTTATTTTTTAATTTACAAATTGTACATATAAATAAATTTTACAAATAAAAATAAATCATTTTTATTTGTACATATTTTTTAATTTACTTACATTTATTTTTTAATTTACAACTTGTACATATAAATAAATTTTACAAATAAAAATAAATTTTTTAATTTACTTACATTTATTTTTTAATTTACAAATTGTACATATAAATAAATTTTACAAATAAAAATAAATCAGTTTTTAAGAAATAAGAAAATAAAAATAGATTATTCTAAATTTCTACAATTTATTTTAGTTAGATATGAGGTAACGGGTAGAAAATAAAAAAAATGATTGATTATAAATGTAAGTAATTTCTTTTGTACATTTAATTCTTATTTGTCCTTACTAGTAATTTTATTTGAAGTGGAGTGTTACAAGGATAATAAAGAGGTCCTTAAGAATTAACATAAATTGGTCAAACAAGATAATGACCCAATATTTTATGTTTTTTTTTGGCAAACTAATCTTTTTGTTTTTGGTACCAAATCAATTGGGTTGCTTGTTGTTCATATGTTTTAAGTCATTATTAATAAACACTAAGATTGTTTGACCAAAAAAGATTAATTTGATCATTATTAATTAGGGAGATTGTGTGACCAAATTAACTTTCTTGTTGTTCATATTGTAAATATATTGTAAAAATCTCTTATACCTCCAACTTACTTCATATAATAATATAAATATATTTTAGGGCAAAATATCTAGATTTCCAAGGTTTGGGAGGAAAAGAATATCTAAACACTAAGATTTTGAGAAATGGTCATGAAGAGCCCCAAGTTTTCAATAAGGAACACCAAAATCTCTTTTGACCAAATTATCCTTTAACTTTATTAATTCAAAAAGATTAAGTCTAATGTTTTACAATAAATGAAAAAATAGTAGTAACTAAATATATAAAAATAAATAATTTGAATATTATATAAAATAATTTAGTATTATTAATACATGAGATGCATTTTATTAATTGTAAAAATCTATTTAACTCAAAGGTTTATTTAAAACCTTTATAATAGATGTAAATATATTATTAAAATAAATATAATAATTTAAAATTTTGAATTAATTTAAATACAAGAAATATTTTAATATTATTAGCATATTAGACACCTTAAATTATTTATATTATATTTGCATTTACTAAAATACTTTAAAGTCAATTTTTATTAGTTAATATACTCAAAGGCATTGCTTTCACTTGAATTTGATTAGGATCCGATTTGAACAAATGAGAAGTTCTCTTTAGGTCTGGCTCAAATTTTGATTTAAGAAAATCAATTTATAATATGGGGAGGATTAGGCTAATAAGGGTTTAGGTGTGTTTTTCTAATGTTTGGTTGCAAGTGGTATAGCTAAGGTAATATGGTTGGCGAACTAAGGTGATTATATGAGGGACAATAAAGAGAGTCTAGTGGAGCTCATGGGAGTTAATATAGAGAGTTCATATGGGAAACTCAAGAGAGCTTAGAGATAGCTTAGCTAAGCTCGGGGCATATTCAGCATAACTGGGGTATATGTTAGCTCGAGGATACTTAGCATAATTGGTGTAGCTCAGGAGAGCTCACGTATGAAACCCAATTTGGACATTAGAATCATAATAAATAAAAATAAGCATACAAAATAAAGAACACAAAAAATTACTTGGTTCGACTTTTCGGCGGGAGTATCTCTACTTCACTATATAAATAAAGTATTACATGATTCTCTATATAATATGGTCAAAACCTTATTAGTTTATGGTGAATAATAACTTGAGGAGAATAGCTTTAGTAGAGATAAGAGTGTTTTTTAAGTGAAGAGTAAGGGAAAAGCTCATTTGGGAGGTGAAGTGATAAAATTCTTTAGAAGAAACCCTAAAATAATAGAAAAAGAAATAATTTAATTCAAAAAGTTTCAAGAGAGTTGGAGAGAGCAAAAAAAAGGATCCAACTACGCCCCTTTAGGTGAATCTACATAGGTTGGGTGCATAGGGGCATTTTCCTCTTTCTTACCACATGGCACCTCTTTACAGGTGGGATCCTCTTTAGATAATGATATTTTGGAGATTTTACTCAAATAAGCTTATGGCCCTAGCCAACAAGTGGTTTTATCATTTACCCTTGTCCACACAATGCTCATGAACTGGAGAGCTCTGCTACCTCTTTGAAGTTAGTTATAGAGATGCTAAAATGTCTTATGCCAACTAGGTACTTTTATGGATCTGATTTTTATTAGTTCCTCACTCTTGGGCTAAAAAGGCCAAAAAAAAAAAAAAATCTTATTGAAGCCTACATTTAAGAAGTGTGCGTGAGACCTAAATATCTCTTATTTTAACTTTTTTCCTTCTTAGTGAGAAAATTTTACTAAGTTTGTCCTCATCCCTGATTAACTCATAAGGGGGGCAGTTGGGATATCATTTTTTCCACTAATCAACTTCTTATTTATTATTGGTTGCCACATGTCTAATTGTTATTGGCCTATAAATTACCATCCAAAACTATTCATAAACAAGATCCCTTTAGTTTCTTTAGTTGAAAGAATTGAAACACAAGAAACTCGAGAGAAAATATTCCATGCATGACATGTGGCAACTCACTATTTAGTCACTATGTTGTTCACTTATGAACTTTTCAGTAATTCTGAAGTGTTAGTTGAGTTTTCTCTTAGCTCTAATTATTTACAATTGAGCTATAACAGCTAGCTCTAACGATTTTAATATTGAGCTATACATAGTTCTGGAAATTTACTAAGAGACTTCTTAGCTTCATTATTATAGTAAATTAGTCAGAAACTTTTTCAGCACCTTTATCATGGCAATTTGTTCGAGAGCTTTCTTACCTCTCTAATCGGAGATTTCTTTAGAAGATTTCTTTGCTCTCTAATCGTGACGATTCCCTCAGGAGCTTTTTATTTCTCTGATCATAGTGATTCTTTGAAAAGCTATCTTAACTCTCTAATCATGGTGATTCTTTCAAGAGCTTTCTTAGCTCTTTGATCATGGGAATTCTATCAAAAGCTCTCTTATTTCTCTAATCATAGTGATTTACTCAGGAGCTTTCTTAGCTCTCTAGTCATGGTGAATTTTTCAAGAGTTTTCTTAGTTGCTTGATCCTAGCAATTCGTTCGGTAGCTTTTATAGCTTTCTGATCATGGTGATTCTTTCAAGAGATTTTTTAGCTAGATCCCAGTGATTCCCTTTGGAGCTTTCTTAGCTCTCTAATGCTAGTGATTTTCTCAAGAGCTTTTTTATTAGTGTTAAAAATTTTAGGTTTATTAAGGGGTAAAAATGTTATTTTGTGCTATTAATGTAATTTATATTTGGAATTATGTAACATATTGTGAATTTCTAATTATTTTTCTAAGTATTTGATTTTGTGCATTTTTGTGTGTTTATTAGGTAAAAATAATAATTCATGCAATTTAAAGCTTCAAACAAATGTACAGAAGTCAAATTTAGATTCCAAAAATCCGAGAAATTATGTTATTGTCGAGGAGGATCCGAGACTTTTGTTGTAAATTTTTTCGTTTTTACCACGGTAAATGGGGTAATTGTAAAATTATAAGTTTTTATCATGTTAGGTATGGTAATTGTTAGTGGAATATATTAGATATGCTTGAATGGATTAAGTTAGGTTTATGTTTTATTAGTGGGATTATTAGTGTGACAAATGTAAGGTTAATATGTACTTAGATTTTTTTATTTGTGTGGTGTGGATTTACCATGTATTAGTATAAATAGAGAGGGGGTGAACATACCTCTACACACCTTCTCTTCTCTTCTTTCCCCCCAAATTCCTCTTCTCATCTCTCCTTGTAATATATTTTCCATAAATAAAATTAGTTTTATTTTCAATTTTCAAGCATTTTTTAATTATATCTTTTTTTGTTTTTAAATAAAATTCCTTTTATTTTAAATATGTTTAGCTAAATATTAGTAGTTAGGGGAAGGTGAAACTCTTAGTAAAAAAATATAGTTTAATCAAATTCTATTTTAAATTTTATAAATTAAATTGTTTTCTATTTACTTTTATCCATATTTTATATTTTGAAATTTTAATTTAGTGTAGACAAAAATAGAAATTTTGCACAATAAATTCTTAATATCTTAGTATAAAATATGGAAAAATGGTATTTTGATTTAGTGTAGACAAATTAAGTTTTGGCACATTAAATTCTTAATCCACAATAAAATAAATGGGAAAATAATTTTAATTTATACAATTAATCTTTTGGGAAATAAAATAAAAATAAAAAGAATTTGTTAAATTGTATTTATTACTAAGAGTGGATCCATAACCCTAACTAATTTAATTTTATACTTTTTTAAATAAAATACATATTTATAAATTTTATTTTTATTTGGATAAACTTAAGTAAACAAACTAAATCATTTCTCTGTGAATCGATCTCAGACTCACTGAGTTATAATATAACAAGACACTCTTATACTTAGGAGTAGAAATCACTTTTAAGTCGTGACAAGTTTTTGGTGTCGTTGTGGGTTCAACCACCAGAATTGTTATTTAATTTTAAGTTATTAATTTTCTTTTATACACTTATATTATTTGCATATTTAATTTTCTCTTTTTCTTTGTGTAATTTTCATTTAGTTTTTGTATTACTAATTTATTTGAATATTATCTTTGTGACATAACCATTGCATGAGACGTTGGACTCAAACTTCAAGTGGCAGGTTAATTCGTAGATCTCAATCACCACGACTAATCATGGACGAGATCCAAGATGAAAATAATTTAGGTCAACTTAATCCTCCAATTGATCAAGGAGACGACCAATCTCAACATTATCAGAATCAACAGAGACTTTGAGAGACTACATGAATCCAACCATAATCGAAGCATGGTCGTGTATAATATTTCATCTAGAAGTATCTCGATTCAACTTCAAACCAAGTATTATCCAACGTTTATCAACATTTCATGGTTTAGAATCTGAGAATCCATACTTGCATCTAAGAGATTTTGAGGAAGTTTGTAATACATACACAGACCAAAATTGTAGTATGAACATAATTAGATTAAAGGTTTTTCATTTTTCATTAAAAGATAAAGCTAAAACTTGGCTATAAACCCTTAGATCTGGATCAATAAGAACTTGGAATAACATGCAAGAACAGTTTTTGAAAAAAATTCTTTCCACCTCATAAAACAAATTCTTTTAAAAGGAAAATCACTTCTTTCGTTCAAAAAAAATGGAGAAACATTATACCAATGTTGGGATAGATTTAAAGAATTGCTTAATATATGTCCACACCATGGTTTTGAAACTTGGCAATTGATCACTTATTTCTACGAGGGTTTATCACCACAAAGTAAACAAGTTGTAGAAATGATGTGTAATGTTGAATTTAGAGATAAAAATCCTGAAGATACACTAGATTACCTTGACCAATTAGCTAAAAATGTACAACATTGGGAAATTGTTGGAACTTTTGAATTGACTAATAAACCACAACCATCTCCATCTAGTGAAAGAATCTACAATCTTAAGGAAGATCATAATCTACAAACAAAATTTGCATCCCTAGTTAGGAAAGTTGAAGCTTTGGGAAATAAAAAGAGTAATCAAGTAAAATATGTTCAAGAAATTGCATGTGATGTTTGTAGTTCTAATGATCATTTCACTCAAGATTGTCCCACTCTGCCTGCACTTAAAAATATTTACGTGATCAAGCTAATGCCATCAACAATTTTAACAAGCCAAACCCATATTCACAGACTTATAATCCTGGTTGGAGAAATCATCCAAAATTTTAGTTGGAGGAATAATAATAATGCACAATCTTCACAAGCACCATCTCCACAAAATTTTCAAAATATTCAATCTTATGCACCATATGTTCCACCACCATGGAAAAATTTAAAAGATACAATACATTCATTCATTAGGAAGTAAGATGCTATTAATAATCAAAATGCACAAACCTTTTCTGATTTGCAAGATACTCTTGTTAAAATTGCTTCTGCATTCATAATTCAATAAAAAAGAAAATTTTCAGCTCAACCAAAAACCAAATCCTAAGATTCAAAATGCACCCATGGACCAAGTTAAGTCAGTTATAACTCTTCGTAGTGGTAAGGTTATTGATCGGCCTATTCCTGAACCTTGTGAAAATGAAAATTCAAAAGGTAAGGAAGAAGTAGATAAACTTACACCTAGTGAAGAAATAACTATTGTTCCATCTGAACCACCATTTCCGCCTGCATTGAATAAACCAAGGAAATCAAATCACTCTTCTTAAATTTATAAAATCTTTAAGCAAGTGAAAGTTAATATTCCTCTGTTAGATACAATCAAGCAGGTACCTTCATATGCCAAATTTTTAAAGGACTTATGCACTGTTAAGAGGAAATTGAAAGTAAAAAATAGTGCTTTCATGGTTGAATAGGTAAGTACTATTCTGTCTACCAATAATAAGTTGAAATATAAAGATCCTGGTTGTCCTACTATTTCTTGTATTATTAGATATCACAAAATTGAGCATGCTTTGTTAGACCTTGGTGCTAGTGTTAATTTGCTTCCATATTTAGTTTATCTTCAACTTAATCTTGGTGAGTTAAAATCAACTTCATCTACATTTTTGCTTGCCGATAGATCAGTTAAAGTACCAAAAGGAATAGTGGAAAATGTTTTAGTACAAGTCAATAAATTTATATCCTATGGATTTTATTGTCTTAGAAACTAAACATGTTGTGAATAATTATAAACAAATTTCTGTAATTTTAGGTCAACAATTTTTAATAAGTCTTAATGCTTTGATTAATTGTAGGAATGGTTTAATGAATTTGTCATTTGAAATAATGACTCTGAAATTGAATATTTTCAACATGTGTTGGCAACCGAATGAAGAAAATGAGAATGAAGATGAAGTTGATGAGCAAAAGGAATTGCTTGAATCTTGCATAGAGGAGAATATTCAAAAAGGGAATTTTTTTGAACTTAGTGACATTTGTTTGGTTAATTCTATTGAATCAAATAAACAACTTGAACATGATACTTCTAATATAAATTTGTTGTTTGATTCTTGTTAGACTTACAAAGTGATGATGGTAAACCAAAAATTGAGGAGGTTGGACTTCTAATATAAATTTGTTGTTTGATTCTTGTTAGACTTACAAAGTGATGATGGTAAACCAAAAATTGAGGAGGTTGGAATCATTGAAAAGACTGAACAACAAGAAGCACCTAAATTGGAATTGAAACATTTGCCAGAGAGATTAAAGTATGCTTATCTTGGAGAATAACAAACTTATCCTACTCTGATTTCTTCGACCTTATCAAGCGACTAAGAAGGTAAGTTACTATCTGTTCTTAAAAAGCATAAAAACGCAACTAGATGGACTTTAAATGACATTAAAGGTATTAATCCTTTAATTTGCATACATAGAATCAATTTGGAAGAAAATGTTAAAACATGTCAACAAACTCAAAAAAGATTAAACCCACACATGAAAGTAGTAAAAACAGAAGTTCTTAAGTTACTTGATGTGAGAATTATCTAGCCTATCTCTTATAGGAAGTGGGTAAGTCCTACACAAGTAGTACCTAAAAAAATCTAGAATCATTGTTGTTAAAAATGAAAAAGATGAATTAATTCCAACACGAATCACATCTAGTTGGTGCATGTGCATTGATTATAGGAAATTAAATGAAGCCACTAGAAAAAATCATTTTCCATTACCATTTCTTGACCAAATCTTAGAAAGAGTAGCCGGACATCCCTACTACTGCTTTTTTGATGGATATTTAGGTTATTATCAAATTCCTATAACACTTGAAGACCAAGAAAAAATCATATTTACATGTCCCTTTGGAACATTTGCATTTAAAAGAATGTCATTTGGACTTTGTAATACTCCTGCAACATTTCAAAGATGCACGCTAAGTATTTTCATTGATATGATTGAACATTGTTTAGAGGTCTTTATGGATGATTTGATTGTGTTTGGGAATTCTTTTGATGATTGCCTTGATAATTTGGAAAAAGGTTTAAAAGATGTGTTGAAAAAGAACTCGTTTTAAATTGGGAAAAATGTTATTACATGGTTACTTCTGGAATTGTTTTGGATCATGTTGTATCTGTTCAAGGAATTAAAGTTGACAAAGTAAAAATTGAAGTCATATCTAAATTGCTATAACAAAAAACAGTTAGAGATGTGCGATCCTTTTTAGGACATGCAGGATTTTATAAGAGGTTTATAAAAAAATTTAGTGTCATATCTAAACTATTTTGTAACCTCTTATTAAAAGATTGAGAAAATAATTTTTCTTTTGACATTTGCACCTATTATGCAATTTCCTGATTGATCTTTGTCTTTTAAATTAATGTGTGATGCAAGTGACTTTGCTGATGGTGTTGTTTTAGGACAAAGAAATGATGGTAAGCCGTTTGTGATTTATCATGTGACGAAGACTTTGGATAGTACTCAAATGAATTATTCGACAACTGAAAAATAATTACTTGTTGTGGTGTTTGCGTTAAACAAATTTCGTTCATATTTGCTTGGTTCTAAAACTGTTATTTTTACTGATCAAGCTGCTGTGAAATATTTGATGACTAAACAGGATGCCAAACCAAGACTAATTCATTGGATTTTGTTACTTCAAGAATTTGACATCACCATCAAAGATAAAAAGGGTGCCGAAAATGTTGTTGTTGATCATTTATCAAGACTCACATCTGAGATCTGCACTAATATAACACCCATCAATGATACTTTTCCTGATGAATTTTTATTATCTGTTACTTCAATAGCATGGTATGCTAACATTGTTAATTTCCTTATTACAGGTAAAATGCCTTTGCAGTGGAATACTCAGGAGAAGAAGAAATTTTTGGTTGAAGGAAAGAAATTTTATTAGGATGGTCCTTACTTGTCTAAATATTGCCCTTATCAAATTTTTCGATGATGCATTCCTGATAATGAGGTAAGTAGTGTCATTAAGTTTTGTCATTCTGAAGCATGTGGTGGACACTTTTCTTCAAGAAAAACTACGGCTAAAATTTTGCAATGTGAATTTTATTGGCCTACCATATTCAAAGACACATATGAAATTTGCAAAACTTGTGAAAACTGTCAAAAATTATGATCAATTACTAAAAGAAACATGACACCCTTAAATCTTATACTTGAGATTGAAATATTTGACTATTGGGGAATTGATTTTATGCATTTATTTCCACCATCTTTTGGATTTGTGTACATATTAGTTGCAGTTGATTATGTCTTAAAATGGATTGAAGCAATGTCTTGTCGAAATAATGATAGTAAAACTGTCGTTAAATTTTTAAGAGAAAACATTTTAAGTCGATTTAAAATCCCTCGAGCCATTGTTAGTGATGGAGGTAAATATTTTTGTAATAATTCATTTGAACCTTTAATGAAAAAATATGGAATTACACATAAAATTGCTACCCCTTATCATCCTCAAACAAAAGGTTCAGTTGAATTAGCAAATATGGAGATAAAACAAATTTTAGAAAAAAACAGTTAACCCAAATCGTAAAGATTGGTCTCTTCGATTGATTGATGCACTTTGGACCTACGATACTGCATTTAAAACGTCTTTAGGAATGTCACCCTATCAGCTAGTTTATGGTAAACCTTGTCACTCATCTGTTGAACTTAAGCATAAATCATTTTGGGCTATTAAAGCTTTTAATTCAAATTTGGATGATGTTGGTAATGTGCGAAAATTGCAATTGAATGAACTTAAAGAATTAAGAAATGATGCATATGAAAATTCAAGAATTATTAAGGCAAGAACAAAAAAATTTCATGACAAAAGAATTTTTCAAAAAACATTTGAAATTTGTCAAAAAGTATTGCTTTATAATTTTCGTCTTCATTTGTTTTCAGGAAAGTTAAAGTCAAAGTGGAGTGGCCCATTTATTATAAAAAAATTATATATCCACATGAGGCTGTAGAAATTGAGAATCCAAAAATAGTGTCACATTTAAAGTTAACAGACAAATAATAAAACCCCATCTAGAATACCAACCACGTGAACCAAGCACCGAAATAAATTTGATTGACCCACCAAATCTTGATTAAGTTTTTAATGAGTGTTTTAACTTTTCACTGTTGTTTTACCGTTTGAATTGTGACTGTCTTGAATGATACGAGTTGTGACGTTTCTTGCTTAAGAGTGTTTAATAATTGTGTTTTCTTAATCATTCTACATCATGAACACCTCAATAAGGAAGATTATGTTCACATATCTTAAAATACTTTTGCGAATAAAATTTCACTTGAGAAGATTGATACAAAGCTATAAATCACATCCAATTTGGGAACGACAACCACTAGAATTAGCGGCCTATGTTGAGGATCAAGAAAGACAACTCAAAGCAATAAAGCGTGGTATATATGAATTTCAATTGGAGCTTGAGGTTAACTCAATGAGAGGACGAATGTAAGTTCATTTTCCTTTGTACATATTGTGTTTCTTTTTGTTGTTCGTTTTCACGTTTGATTTGATTTTGGTGTGTTTTGATTTATTTTCCCTATAAATGGCGGATAACGGTACTCCGTGACTTCTTAAGTCGGTATCCTCAGTTTCCCACAATAACTGAGATCTCAAAATCAAGCATGGAATAAATACAACATAAATTGAAAAAGTGTTTTCCTTCTCTCCCTCAAAATGCACTTAAAAAAATTTACAAACCTCGCTGTGAAAGATTCCATTTGTTGATGATAAATGGAATTCCTTCTTATATTCATTGGTTAATTGAAGCAAAGGTCTGATTAACTGGTGAGTTTCCTAATCTATTTATTTCTTACATGCTTGGTTTTAGTAAAAGCACATTTACTAAAAAACGGAGAGCTAAAAGACTTGGCTCATAATGTCATAATTGTGTACGACTTACTTGCAAACTAGAAGTTTGTAAATATTTAGGAATGGTTTCTGATAATTGAGAAGATAAAATTAAATTCGTTAAAGATGACATGAGTAAAGAATCGTTGGATGATATCTTACGATCTCTTGAGACGCATCGAAGCGGACATGTGCAATATGAGATATACAGGTTATGGAGACTATTTCAAAAAGAAAGTGCATAGTTTAATCTTGGGACTCTAACTCAAAAAGACATTGTTTGCCAGTTTATAAGAAAACTGGATGGGAAGCCTATTCTCGACCCATAAAGGGCGTGCAAGCCATTACTGGATGTAAAACCAGAGGAAGATGTGAGTCACAATCACAACTACTAGTAAATATCTTTTTACTTTATTGTTCTTTTATCATTTGCATTGTTACATTTAGTGGTGTGATTTTTTATTTAATCATTATTTGTTTTCTTTTACTTTTTCTTTTGACTGTTTGCTTTTAGTTTTACTATTTGCTTTTGAAAAATTGAGATATGAGCTTTACTCGTTATCTGACAAATACACCAACCCATTTACAACCGTTTCTCATTTTTTTTGTCACTCAGATCTTTAAATAAGAGCTCTTTTTCCAACCACTCACAACTTGGTTTTTAAGATTATTCTAATGGCAACATCTTCGAGTAGACAATTAAAAAACATTTGTGTGCTCTCTGGATTTCATTATGAAAAATACAAAGAGTTTTTTCAAGCAGTTTTAGATCTTGGTCGTGCCATAACTGAGAGAAAACTGCATCTTGTATATGGAGGAGGTGACCGCGAGTTATCAAAACTTGTCTCAGAAGCTTTTTTATTATAAGAAACCATGTACTATGTATCATTTCACAAGCCTTAAAACCTCTAGGATGCATGTCTGATGTGCCAATTGGAGAAGCGTAGTCGTCTCAAGTATGCAAGAGCGAATATCTGAGATGTTAAATCATGATAATGCTTTCATTTTCTTGCCACGAGATCTTGCAACTTTAGAGACATTGATTACATTTGCATCTTGGGCCCATTTAAACATCCATCAAAAATCCATCGGTTTACTAAATGTTAATAATTTTTTTGATGGGTTGCTCACATTCATTAACCATGCAATTAAGAATAATTTTATTTCAATCTCCGTGAAAAATCTCTTTGTTTGTATTTCTACTGCTAATAAGTTACTTGATCTTTTACAAGCTTATAAACTAGAGCCATATCCTAGGACCTTGGCCTTGGAATGGTTGACTAATGATGGTAACCCTAGCCTTAGTAAGAAGTACAAATTGGATTTAACTCTTCGGTTGTAACTATCTTCTTGGAGCTATGAGATTATGTCTTCTAAACTCTACTTCTTTCCTTTAAGCCATTGAGGACAATGTCTTGTTTAGGTTGGGGGGAGGGAATAGTTGGCAACTGTGGAATATAGCAAATCCTAGTAATGCTTTTGTCGAATATGGCAGGATATGTGTAACGACTCTAGAAACGCATCTTCAGCGGGTTGTTCAGGTGTGATCTTTCATATTTCTTCTTTTATTATTTATGTTTTTTTAATCTTTTTTCCTTTTGCATGCATATTTTTAAATTATGAATAATGTTTAGATTAGGTTGGGGGGAAGGGGTAGTTGACGTAAATTGTAAATATGTGTGTTTATTTTATTTTATTTTATTTTATAAAAAAATTTCCAAAAAACTAAAAACAACAATTTTTTTTTTGTTTAGGATGGATGTGTAAAGAGTCATGACTCTTGAGATGCATCCTAATAATTCTGTTGTGTTATATTTTGATTTTAAAATTCATAGTAAATTGTTTTTGTTCCCTTTTCATTGAATTATTCAAATTTGTGAACTCTCCATTTGGTTATTAAATTATTTTGTTGTTTACTCATTTAACAGGTATTATGAAATCATTCTTCACACACAAATTATGACACATACTAGTGGGTTGTAAGTTAAAATTTTTGCAGCATTTAGTTCTTTTGATTTATTAGGGATAATATATAAGGTAGTCGAAAGTGCATATTGCAAAAAAGAACAAAAAGAAAAAAGAAAAAAATTGAATGTGTTTAATTTTGTTATATCTAGAACCCGAGTAATTAAGTCCGTAGGAGTGTTTCAACACCTAGTGCACTAAGGCCAACTGGTCTGGGAGTCACTAGCTTAAAGCTCGCTACATGGGTTATAGATATATTGTTTGCTTATTTATTAAAAACCCGAGTAATTAACTCTATAGGGGTGTTTCAACACCTAGTGCCCTAAGGTTAACTGGTTTGGGAGTCACTGACCTAAAGCTCGCTACATGGGTTAAAACTGTAATATTTTTGTGAAAAAAAAAACAGCTTGAATAATCTACTGCCTGAAGATAGAATTTCTAATGAGTTTTAAAACGAAAATATTGTTTTCTTTTAATGAAACCCCATAAGTATTGTGTTAATTACTTGAGCACAAAAGAAAATTTATGATATTATGGATAATAAGTGGACGACAAAGAGCTAAAGAAATATTGGGAGAGTTTATTTATTTGGTAGTTTAGAGGATAGATGAACAACTATTAACTTGCATGTGAATTTTGTAAATCTTAATTTAATATAACACTTTAATTGCCAGGGGCTAGCAATAAGCTAGTTGGGGGTGTGATTAGTATTAAAAATTGTATGTTTATTAAGAGGTAAAAATGTTATTTTGTGCTATTAATGTAATTTATATTTGTAATTATGTAACATATTGTGAATTTCTAATTATTTTTCTAAGTATTTGATTTTGTGTATTTTTGTGTGTTTATTAGGTAAAAATAATAATTTCATGCAATTTAAAGCTTCAAACAAATGTACAGAAGTCAAATTTAGATTTCGAAAGTCCAAGAAATTATGTCATTGTCAAGGAGGATCCGAGACTTTTGTTGTAAATTTTTATATTTTTATCACGGTAAATATGGTAATTGTAAAATTATAAGTTTTTATCATGTTATGTATGGTAATTGTTAGTGGAATGTGTTGGATATGCTTAAGTGGATTAAGTGAGGTTTACGTTTTATTAGTGAGATTATTAGTGGGACAAATGTAAGGTTAATATGTACTTAGATTTTTTTATTTGTGTGGTGTGGATTTACCATATATTAGTATCAATAGAGAGAGGGTGAACACATCTCTACACACCTTCTCTTCTCTTCTTTCCCCCCAAATTCCTCTTCTCATCTCTCTTTTTAATATATTTTCAATAAATAAAATTAATTTTATTTTTAATTTTCAAGCATTTTTTTAATTATATCTTTTTTGTTTTTAAAGAAAATTCCTTTTATTATACGTATGTTTAGCTAAATATTAGTAGTTAGGGGAAGGTGAAACTCTTAGTAAAAAAATATAGTTTAATCAAATTCTATTTTTTATTTTATAAATTAAATTGTTTTCTATTTAATTTTATCCGTATTTTATATTTTGAAAATTTGATTTAGTGTAGACAAAAATAGGAATTTGGCACAATAAATTCTTAATATCTTAGTATAAAATATGAAAAAATGGTATTTTGATTTAGTGTAGACAAATTAAGTTTTGGCACATTAAATTCTTATTCCACAATAAAATAAATGGGAAAATAATTTTAATTAATACAATTAATCTTTTCGGAAATAAAATAAAAATAAAAAGAATTTGTTAAATTGTATTTATTACTAAGAGTGGATCCATAACCCTAACTAATTGAATTTTATACTTTTTCTTAAATAAAATACATATTTATAAATTTTATTTTTATTTGGATAAACTTAAATAAACAAATTAAATATTTTCTCTATGGATCGATCTCGGACTCAACGAATTATAATATAACAAGACACTCTTATTCTTAGGAGTAGAAATCACTTTTAAATCGTGTCACTTTTCTAGCTCATTGATCATGGAGATTTCCATAGAGCTTTCTTTAACTCTCCCATCTTGTAGATTTTCTCAAGAGTTTTTGTAGCTCCCTGATTTTGATATTTTCCTTAGATGACTTCTGGTGAGCCTGGAACTCACTTGCATTCAATGAGAATTTTATGCTCTTGGGTTTTCTCTGATTGTCTTCCCTTCATTGGATTGTTGCATTCTCAAGTCTCTTTTGGAATGAAACTTCATTTAGTGTTCTATTGATTCCTATCCTTGAATAGATCATCTCGATCAAGACTGTTTAGGTGCTTTAATTTGTCTTTGTTTTAGTTCTCATGGTAATACTTCAATTTGTCTTCGTTTTAGTTCAAAAGCTAATATTAATACCTTATATAATATTGAGTCAAAATAAACATTGCAAAATGACAATAATGGCGAATTATTAATGGAATGAATTATAGCCAAACATAAAAATAAAAAATAAAAAAAAGAGATATGTCTAAAGATAAACTATCCATATGAATCATCCCTATAAGAAGGATTAAAGAGATTACACTTTATGATATACAACCAAAATAAATTATCCAATCATGTAGATTTTGAGTAGGTAATTAATGTTTATGGCTCTTTAAGACATCGTGGTGAAAGATAAATAGTCTACATAAAATGTTCATGCGTGATAAATCTAAGAAAGAGAATCATTGTACCATATGTCATCGTATATAGCTAAAAGCAAGTCATCCAATCACATTTTTGTAAGAACTTTGGGTATTTGAGCTACACGCAATAATTTCTAACAAGAAATAAACAATATTCATCAATATAAACTTCACAAGTAACCAAATTCTAGATTACTCACAACAAGAAAAAGGACCTATCATGACAGGGAAAAACTATCATCGTAGGAGGTGAATGACGGTTATCTTTACCGTCATTGTAGTCATCGTCAAGAAAAGATGACAGATAAAACCACGTCACAAGTTGTGATAAATTTTACTTGTCATAATTGTTATACAACTTAAAAGAAGGAAGTTATTTTTTTATTTTATATTTTCATTATTTTAGAAAATTTTGGATTGTATTTTTTTTTGTGGATATCAATTGTGTGTTTTTGAAAAAAATGATTATTTATTTTATTTATTAATTTAAAATAAAATTATGCAATTTTAGCTTCCTCAATTTAAAATTTAAATTATAAAAATTATATGAAAGAAAATAAATTACTAAATGCAATTAAATCCAAAACCAACGAACTAAATTAGTGAACTTTATTATCCATGGAAATATCCAAAGTACTTCTAAATTCCGAAAACATGCAATTCAAACTTTACATTACATTAGTTAATCAATATTCCAAAGTCAAGCCAATAGGCCACAAAGTCCAATTCAAAACCAAGCAAAGTACTCAACATTCAGCAACATCAAATCTATGCAAAATTTAGTCTTGTAGCAACAAAATTACAAAATGTTGTCTTCCAGCAGCAAAATCCAGCAGACCCAGAGCCAAGACATGAAAATTCATCAACATCCAGCATCAAATCTATGCAAAATTCAGTCTTGCAGCAGCAAAATTACAAAATGTAGTTTTCCAGCAGCAAAACCCAACAGCCCCAAAGCCAAGACATGAAAATTCATCAATTTGGCTATTCAATCGACGAACTAATTAATTAATTAATCAATCAAGTAAGATAACTTATGTAATTACACTAAAATGGAAGTGGCACACCAGATTAGCAGCAATGACAGGTGAGGCAGCAGTTAAAGCCCAAATAGCAAGAAAGCCACAAGCCACAAGCCACACCTTTAAGTTCGTTTAATCTTTTGTAGCCGCTACTACTAATAATAATAATAAAAAAAACCATCATATTAATTAATATAAGTATATAACTAAACATAGGGTTCAAGAGTTCCACGTCTTAAAAGTTCCAATCATAGAGACATTTTCATCGTCCCGCAAATAATCCTATCGCAGCCACTTACTTCATTCAATCCTAAAGTAACATGCTTTCCTACAATGAGCCCAGATCCTGAAAAATCAAGAGTGAAATAGTAATATTGAAGGCAATAATATTATCAGAGCTTCACTGGCATCAGCCCTGCAACTACTGCCAAAGATCAAGATATACTGCTAATTAGTTTTCTGTAACTGGTGCTCAAGTGAATCATTTGTAGATAAAAAGCAATGAGGAGTGTTGAGTTCTTGAAATTATAATAAAGCTTACAATTCTTCTTCAAAGCACAAAGTTCCAAATTGTTACTGGGAAGAAATATGTGTAATGCCTTTGACATAATTTTACTCCATCCATTTCTTAAAATCACAAAAGGAAATTTCATTATTCATTTATTACTCAATTGGAAAATAATTTCAATGAGCCAAATTCATATAAAATATAAAATATAGATTTAAACTCTCACGATTCTTGAATTCCTATAAGTTAACACAACTCAGTCCTTCAAAAAGCAAAGCAACAATATGTCAACTTAAATTGAACAATATGTGATAGATGAACTGTACACCTAGACTAAGCATGAGCAAGATTAAAGACAACACCTCATCAAGCTTTGCCATGAATTGTATCAGCTTTGCTTTACGAATGAACAAAATAAGCTTCATATTCCTTGGCTCCTCATAGATAGAAATGGACTGCAACAATTAAAGTGCCAAGATTCATTCACGCTTTTTATCAAATACTTGGAGATCCCCAATTCGAAGATAGTGAACATATGGCTACATGCAAGTGATTTGTCACAGTCAAGAGCAAAGCCTATGTCTAATTTTGTAGTTCTAAGCTTCGGTAATTTCAACGAATTAGTAAATTTAACCGATGAAAAAAAAAAGACTTTGCATCACAGTGAACGAATTTGAGAACTATCTATATATAGTTATTAGAAAAGCCCAAATGAACGAATTTGAGAACTATCTATATATAGTTATTAGAAAAGCCCAAATGATAAACCAGCCTAGTTAATATCCTAACACCCATCACGATTAAATTGGCAAGGATATTTACAGCCAAAATGAATTTAATAATAAAACTATAACAATTAAATTCCAAAAAAAAATGAATAAATTTTTAAAATATCATAAATAAATAAACATAAAAGACTAATCAAATAGATCCAAATTTAACAAGAGCACACCTAGGATTTTCAACTTTTACATGTATAGGGTTCAAATTTGACAAGAACACATCTAGGATTTTCAAGATTTAGGTGTATAGGGTTCGAATTTGACAAGAACACATCTAGGGTTTCTAAGTTTACAAATCTAGGGTTCGAAATTGACAAGAACATTAAAATTGAAATGGAACACAACACTAGAAACATTATTTACCTGTATTGATCAAATGGTTGCGACAGTGGGCAAGTGAGGGTCCTCAGTTAGGGTAAAATTCAATAGTAGTAGCACACACGTTTGGTAGGCATTCCATAGTGTTCTTGGTGAGGACCAAAATCGATAGTGAAATACAAGAGAACGTCGGCAGCGGTTCAGTGCCCATGCAAGGATTTCAGGCGAGAAGGGCTTTGTGAGTGTGAGATTGACGAGAGTGACTGAGCGAGAGACAAGAATGAGAGTGCCAACACTTTGGGAAAAAAAATACGATGGTTAAAACTAAAGAGGGTTTTGTTTTTATTTGGTTTCTATCTAAACGGTGTCGTTTCTTATTTTCTGTTTTAATCCAAACGATACCGTTTATTCTTTATTTAATTTTATTTATTTTAAAATTTTCAATCAATCTTGTAAAATAAAATCAAAATAAAAAAGCTGCTTGGCGACTAAAATTATATCACAAACTTGTCATTACTTTTTGATAGTCAAATAATTTATCACTAGTTTATTATTGATGTTTAATAGATAAAATTTCTATCACAAGTATGTCGTAAATGCATGATAAAAAAAAAATATATCATCAGTCTATCGTTGTAGCTTTCCAGATCAAAAACTGTTACACAGAGGACTGCATGATTGATTTACTTGATTAGATTAAGATTATAAAATCTCTTAAGTCTTCATAGAAACTATTAGAATAACCAACCTCAATGGGATCCCTCTGAGATCCCTACGAGGTATTCACACAGCATTTACAAATACATACAATAGGATTAAAAAATAAACAAAGATTAATAGAGAATCCTTGAAAGCATGCTCTATGTGAATTTGAAGGTGCATCCACAAAATTAGCTATTGCTACTCAGGTTCTCCTTCATGGATTTCTTTTATTAGCTTCTCCAGGGATTCATCTCCTTTCGAATCATTAGCGAATTTAAATTTGAAGTCAGCAATGACTAAAGTTGGGCTATTTGAGCCAGGTCAAGTTCTCTATATGTACTTTACTCTTCTTTGCTTATGCAATTATATGATTGAGAGGTTCCTTGTTATCCCTTTTTTTTTTAAAAAAAACCCAAACCAAATTAGTAATTGTTACTACAGAAGCTTTTTGTTACAGTCTTTACAGATGGCGCCAATTACTTGAACTAAATTTTGGTTGAACCCAATTAAAATAAAATAAATTTATATTAGTGATTAGAGTTCCTAAGTATATCTTGAATTTCTAGTTATGCAACCTAAGAGGGGGGTGAATTGGATTTTTAAAAATTATTCAATTCTAATGCAAACCTTAATATAAATCTTAAAACGAATTTAAAGCAATGACTAATAAATCAATCACAATATAAAAAGGTAAGGGAAGAGAGATTCAAACACGATGATTTTTACGTGGTTCGACCAACCTTGCCTACGTCCACCCTCCAAGTTTTCTGGGCTTGAGGATTCCACTAAATAAGCCTCCAAGGATTAAAATGCTTACAATTGACTTCCAAGGTGTCAATAAACCTTGACAACAAGAGATTATCCTCAATCTCTTAACCCAAGTGTATCACAACACTTACAATCACTCAAAACAAAATATTACAGATTTTTTTTTCTCTCACACAATATTTAACGTTACAAATCAATGCCCAATGTGTGAATAGATGAAGAATGAATGTGTTTATAGCTCTTTGAATATTGTATTCATGAATATAAGCTCAATGATAATGTTGTTATCAACTTTTGTTTGAATTTGAATGAGTTTATTTATACTTGGAGCTGAAAAATTGCCGTTACAGACTGTCTGCCCGAAACTGGTTCGTCGTTAACTATTAACGGTTAACCGTTTGAATTGTTCAAAGTTACCGTTGTGCCAAAATTCAAATAAACAGTTTGCCGTTTAGGCTTACCCTTTCGCCGTTAAATTCCAGAGACCTCCAAGATAAACGTCAGCTATCCGTTTTCACTAAACGGTCAAAGATTAGCATGAAATGACATTATGGAATTTATCGGTTAGCCGTTTGTAATTAACAGTTCGCCGTTTAGTTCCAGTAACCTACAAAACACATTAGCCTTATCCGTTTTTCTTAACCGATTAGAGTTTAAGCAATTTGTTACTCTCTGGATTTAATCGGTTAACTGTTTCAAAGTAAACGGTGAACCGTTTACTTCCAAAATCACAGTTTTAGCCAAAAATTGCATGAAGTAATTTTCCAACTGAAGTTTGACATATATCCATCTTTTATGAACAAAATAAGAAAGATTATACGGCTTTCTTTTATTAATGTAATAGCTCCAAAATTTAATCAAAAAAATTTAAAGTTTGTTATCATCAAAATCAATATTATGAACATATACATGTTAACATATCTTAGGTGAGTTTTCCTGATAGAAGAAGTATAATTGAACAAGTTTAGGTGAGTGATAGTGAGGAGTAGAGCTAAGAATCCTTGAGCCCTTGAAACATTTGAATCTTACTAAACAAAGCAAACTAAGGTTAAAGTGAAACCGATGGTGGCAAGAGACCACACTCCGATGCTCAATTAAGGTTATCATTATATTCGAGAGTAATTATAGGGTTGGAAAACCATAAAGCTTTTTTAATAGTGAATGGAGAGAGATTTAAAAGTTAAAGATGATGAATTTTGTGAGCAAGATAGCTTTTCACCCAAAATAGAAAATTTGTGAGCTTTTTAACATAGTGTGTTGAGGGTGTTTTAGTAATTTCATACACCTAATACTTTTCTACTAGCTATCCCCCTTTACATAGGGATATTTTGATATTTTTACTTAATCCACTTCATGGTAATTTGTACGAGCTTGAAGAGCAAGAGAACTTTTAGCGCTCATTCATTATCTACACCTTGCCATGTGGAAGAGGCTAGTATAGTGGTCTTGTTGCTTTTCAAGAGAAAAATGGTGAAAGTTGATGTATCCACTCCCAATTGCTTTGCTTAGTGGATCTACACTTTCATTGATTCTTTATTTCTAACTTAAAGAATAAAGGTTTTATTCATTTCCTAATGACATGTAGACTAATCACTTGAGAGGGCTAACCGCCATATTTAGTTTCAAATTATATCCTCTGAAATAGGATAATTTTACTGGAGTTATCCTTCTCTTGGAGGATACCCCTTGCTTGTCTGAGCTTCACTCCTCTCTGGTCAGCGGTGTTGACTTTTTCTTACCTTGACCTTCCCTCAACCACATGTTACTTACCTATTTCTATTTATTGTAAATCATTAGAGTCAATTGTTTTGAGTTAATAGAGTTAAATGATATTATGGTCAATAGGAGTCTTGGTGTCACTTATTGAAAACTAGAAATCTCTGTGACTATTTCCCTAAATCTTGGGGGTTTAACTATACTTTTTCTTAAGTAGAAATATAATATTAAAATAAAATAGAATAATATATTTTAAATCTTATGAATTTTTAAAAATATTTAATATTCTAGAGTCTATTAGACATATTTTATTATTTTAAAGTAAGTTTAATAATAAACAAAAACATTATGTTTGAGGGAAAAATAGAAGAGGCAGTAAAGCGCCACGTGTCGACCAATGGAATGATTCCTGCACGATCTGAGGTGCCCGGCTTGAGGTACCCCGCACAATTAGAGGTACCCCACACAATTAGAGGTACCTCATACAATTAGAGGTACCCCACATAAATAGAGGTACCCCACGTAACTCGAGGTACCCAGTAGAACAAATGCAAGAGAATCCTCCAAAAATATACGCCATGAGAAACGTCTCCGCCTCCTAAAAGATATTATTCGATTTTGTCAGAATTAGGAATAAAAAACGACGTGCTAAAAGGAGAGACAGCCACCTACCACCTCTGCCAAAAGTGAAGGACACTGTCCCAAGGACAGTGGTCCCCAGCCGCCTACCCGGCAGCTACTGCAGAGGTATCCTAGACCACTCTCCAGCGAGCGCCACATTTCCAAAAGATGAGATACGCCGCGAACATGCAGATAACGGCTCAAAAAATTATAAAGAGATAAAAGGATGTTAGCCAAAAAGGGTACGCAACGTGGCAGCTGAGGTACTCCATATATAAAGGCGCCTATGTTTTCTTCAACCTTAAACCCTAATTGACAAAGGGCTAGCCAGCTCTCTTGACCATAAAAGCTTGAATTTGCTAACTTGAGCGTCGGAGTGTGAACACCGGGGTACCCCGGCTTCACCTCTAACCTTTATTTCTCTATTTTGCAGGCGTGGAGCCCATTTCGAAGGCCACCTCTCTTGGTTTTAAGCTTTCTCCATTGTTACCACTTCATCTCCCCTTTTCACCTCTCCCAAATTTCAGGTACACCGCACCGCACACAACAAACCAGTAAGGTACCCCATCTCCCCTAAAAAATATAAATTCATTGTTCAAGATAGATTTTGGCTTTTCCTACCCCAAAATCTATTGAAAACAATTGGCGCCGTCTGTGGGGAGTCGCACAAAAAGCCTCCTCCGCGGTTACCAAATTAGTTGTTGTTTGTACTTCAATACATGGCACCCGACGTACCTCCTGAAGGTTTAATGGGGGATCCTACAAGGATGAGAGATGACAGTAGCAGTGAAGGTAATGATCCCATAAAAAGGGTAGCCCGCATCAACAAGGACAAGAGGATCAAGCAACCGACGGGTGTTCGTCAAGATGAGGAACCTATTTCTCATAAGCGTTTCGAGGATCTTGCCCACGCAATACTTAGGGCGGCTGGATCTCAGGCACCCAAGAGTTCACTTCCACCAGTGACGCTAGATGCTCCACTACCTCAAACGGGCGACCAAGCTATGGTCAGAAAAAAGGTACTCGAGGCCAGCAAACCAAAACATAGGTCATCGGGTACCCGTTCTAAGTTTCAAACCGTGGGCTCCTGCGACGAGCGTTCCACCGCCTCTTGCAATTCCCGCAGCAGTCAAGATACGAGGCGTGCAAAGCGTACCCATGAAGATCTCCGTGAGAAGTTAAACGCCAAAAGGGCTTCTCAAATGGCGTCGACATCATCGAGTACACCGAGGGTACCCCTTGAACTTGTGGAAAAGATGGAGAACCTAGAAGCCCAAGTGAAGCTCCTTTCCGAGAAGCAAAACATCACAGCTACTCCAACGCCAAGGACCTACCAATCGCCATTCACTATGGAGATTCGGTCGACAACTCTCCCCGAGGCGTTCGCCATGCCTCAGATACCCCAATACTCGGGTACCACTGACCCCTCGAAGCATGATGAGCTATACCACGACTAGATGCTTATCAAAGGTGTAGATGAAAGCGCCATGTGTAGGATGTTTACACACACACTCACGGGCCTCGTGAAATCATGGTTTCACTCTTTGAAAGCGGGTAGCATATCTTCCCTACACCAATTGTTATCTGAATTTACTAAACAGTTTTCCTATGCTTCCACTCAAGATAGGGTAGCCTCCAAACTTGCCTTTATCAAGCAAGGGGAAGCCGAGCCTTTAGCGGAATATGTGAGTCGTTTCCACTAAGAGGTGCTGCGGACCGGAGCATTTGGAAACCAATACACATTGACCCATTTTGAGAAAAATTTACGGTTGGGCAAGTTATGGCGTTCTTTTTAAAAGAATTGCCCACTTTCATATGGGGAAGCCCGTTCCCGCGCATTGCAGCAAGTGGAGATGGATGAAAAATTCCAATTGAAGCACCAAGAGGATAGGGCCGATGTTACAAGGAACAAGGAAAAACCCAAGAGGGTGGAGGCCCCAATACCGCGGGTACCCCGAGCACGGAGCCCTCCACTGGCTGCCCTGCGGGGACGAGGGTATAACCCTCAGGGTACCTCAAGGGTACCCCAACCTCCAAGATCGCCACCACCGGATCAGCGAGAGCCACCACCGAGGCCTCGGTACGAATCTTACCACCCACTGAATCGATCCCTAGAGCAGATCTTCTACCATATTCGGGATCGCGGCCTCCTCCGTCCTCCTAAGCCAATGAAGAAGTACCCCAACATGAAGCGTAGCCTGAAGTATTGCGAATTCCATGAGGACTTTGGTCACAGCACAACCGAGTATTTCACCTTGCGAGAGGAAATTGAATCTTTGATTCTCAAAGGAGGCCATCAAAGAATTTGTTGCTAGCATGAGAGAAGCTTGGAAATCCGCAGAGCAGGATAAGGGCAAGCGGGTGGCTGATGGCAGTCCTGAACGAGAGGTACCCCATGGACACAAGAAAGGCGTGTATGTCCGGATGATCATGGGCGGACCGACCTTAGCAAGCCAATTTAGGAGGGCTATCAAAGGCTATGGTAGATCATTTTCAATAACCACCAGTATTAGCAGAGAAGTCAACCTTAATGAATGGGGTACACCGAAGGTACCCCACCATCCCCCGCCTATCTTTTTTACAGAAAAAGACACCGAGGGTATCTCGTACCCCGTGACGATGCCTTAGTAATTATGTTGAAGATTGCCACCGGTAAGGTAGCAAGAACTCTTATAGATGCTGGTAGCTCCGTTGACATCATTTTCAAAAGCGTCTTGGATCAACTATTGATTGAGTCGCCAAAGATCACCCCTTATGCTACGCCTCTTATTGGGTTCACCAGAGATATGGTTATACCAAAGGGCATCATTACGCTGCCCGTTGCACTTGGTAAGGTACCACACCATGTTGTTCATATGATTGATTTTCTTATTGTAGATCACCCGGGTGTCTACAATATTATATTGGGTAGGCCGTTCTTAATAGCAACTAACTAAAAAGGTGGTATACATGCACTACCTCGCCATGAAAATCCTGGCCGCCCAAGAAGTTATCACCATTAAAGGGGACCAGCAATCGGCTCGTGGATGTTACTCTGTGGCCTCCAAAGTCACTTACCAAATAGCTTCTGATTCGCCAATGAAGGAGTACCCCAGTGGTAGCCAGCCCACACCTTACCCCTCAAAGCGAGCACTTGCTAGACAGCGGAGAGCGGTACTTAAAAAATCTCCTCAGGTAGCCCACCCACGAAAACGGTTGGAATCCTCACCAATGGGCGTAAAAGTAGTTACGGGGGATAGCTCAAGGGTACCCCACGGGGATTAGGTGGAGCCCAGATGTGAAGCCGAGGCACCCTTGGTTCCCCGAATATTGAAAGATGAAAATAGGGGTACTCCAGTTGAAGATCTTATTTCAGTCTCGATTTGCGCCACCGACCCAACAAAGATAGTGAAAGTAGGCTCCAACCTCTCAGAGGAACAAAGAGAGAAGCTCATCACCTTCCTACGTGAGCACCACGATGTATTCGCTTGGTCCCACTCGGTTATGTCGGGTATCCCACCTTCCCTTTCTTGTCACAAACTCAATGTCAGCCCGTATAATAAACCGGTCAAACAGAAGCATCGCGCCTTCAACCAAGAGAGGTACGATGCAATTGAACAAGAGGTAGACCGCCTATTAGCAGCGAAGTTTATCCGGGAAGCAGTGTACCCTGATTGGGTATCCAACGTTGTTCTTGTCAAGAAATCAAACAGAAAGTGGTGTATGTGCGTGGACCTCACCAATTTGAACAAGTCTTGCCCCAAGGATAGCTTCCCGCTTCCTCGGGTAGACCAGCTGGTTGATGCAACAGCGGAGCATGAAATGGTTAGTTTTATGGACGCTTTCTCCGGTTACAACCAAATTCCAATGTATGAACCCAATCAAGAGAAAACGGCCTTCATCACCAACTGTGGGTTATACTGCTATAAGATTATGTCGTTTGGTTTGAAGAATACCGGGGCTACCGATCAGCGGCTAGTGAATAAAATTTTCAAGGACCAAATCAGGCACACCATGGAGGTGTACATAGACGACATGATCACCAAATCGGTGCACGCGGGGGAACACCTGGGGCACCTCAGAGATACCTTTACCGTTTTGAGAAGACACCAGATGCGGCTTAACCTTGAAAAATGTGCGTTCGGGGTTACCTCGGGAAAGTTTCTCGGATTCATGGTACAACAACGGGGGATTGAAGCCAACCTCGATAAAATTCCCGCGGTTCTTTTTCAAAGCTTGGCAGGCCGGGTAGCTGCCTTGAGCCATTTTATCTCCAAGGCTACAGACCAGTGTAAGTCCTTTTTCAAAGCCTTGAAAACTGGTAAGAAGCTCCAATAGACACCCGATTGCGAAGAAGCTTTCCAAGAACTAAAGGGGTACCTTGTGAATGCTCCACTACTTGCCAAACCTGAGCCGGGAGAGGTGCTTCTGTTGTATTTCGCCGTATCTGAGCATGCCACCAGCTCCGTGTTACTCCAAGAGGATGATAATGGGGTACAACGACCTATTCACTACACTAGTAAGGCTATGGTTGATGCCGAAAAGAGATACCCCACCTCTGAAAAGATCGTTTTGGCATTGGTTGTCTCCGCGCGAAAACTCAGACCATATTTTCAAGCTCACACCATTGCAGTCGTCATAAACCTTCCCCTCCGGCAAATCCTCTAGAAGTTAGACATGTCCGAAAGACTTCTCCGATGGTCCCTCGAATTAAACGAGTTTGACATCATCTTCAAGCCTTGTTCGACGATTAAAGCCCAAGCCATCGCTGATTTCATTGCGGAATTTGCCAATGACTCAAGTGGTGAAGGTGATCTGAGGTACCTGTCATATACCTCATCCACCGATGAAGGGGGCAGGTCTGGAAAATATATGTAGATGGTTCCTCTAACTCACACGGAAATGGTGCATGAGTTATTATAATCGACCCGAACAAAGTAAAAATGTGCTACGCTTTGTAATTCAGATTCAATGCTTCAAACAACGAAGCCGAATACGAGGCCATCATAGCGGGGTTGAGGATGTCGAAGGCTTTGGGATCAAAGAGGGTACACATCAAGAGTGACTCCCAATTGGTGGTAAGCCAAATTGCCGCACAATAGCAAACGAAAGAGGAAAACATGAAAGGGTACCTCGGAAAAACCAGAGAGTTGATGTCCTAATTTTGTGAGGTTAAGGTGGAAAGGGTACCCGACTGGAGAACAGCGAAGCCGACACCCTCGTAAAAATGACGTCCCTTGGTGTAGCTCAATCAGCTGGCCCCATCACGACAAAACACATACCCGCCCCCAACATTGATCTCCTAGAGCCGTTGGAAGTAGGATCACTGTCCAACGAGGTACTTTGGATAGAGCCTATCATAAGGTACCTCAAGGACGGAGATCTCCCCTCAGATAAGAGTGAAGCAAGGAGACTTAAGTATAAAGCCGCGTGGTATTACCTTATCCAGGATACCCTATACAGAAGAGGATTCACTCTTCCTTACCTTAAATGCTTGGGAAGTGACGAGGCCGAGTATGTCATGAGGGAGATACATGAGGGGATTTGTGGGAATCACTATGGAGCACAATTACTGGCGCAAAAAGCTCTCCGTCAGAGGTACTACTGGCCTACTATGCGGGAAGATGCCAAGAATATAGAACGAAGCTGTGACAAATGCCAAAGGTTTGCCAGGGTACCCCACCTACCCCCAGAGAAGCTAACAGTTATATCTTCCCCTTGGCACTTCGCTATGTGGGGAGTGGACCTCATTGGCCTGTTACCTACCGAGAGGGGGCAAACAAAATATGCAATCATGGCGGTAGATTATTTCACAAAGTGGGCGGAAGCGGAGCCACTAACAAGTATCACATAAAGGAAAACCACATAATTCATTTAGAAGAACCTCATTTGTAGATTTGGAATCTCCTATGCAATTGTTAGTGATAATGGCAAGCAATTCGATAATGAAAAATTTTGAAGATTTTGTTCGGAAATGGGGATAGCCAATCGATTTGCTACACCTGTCCATCCCCAATCTAATGGGCAAGTCCAAGCCGTTAATAAGATTATCAAAGGTATCCTGAAGAAGAGGCTAGAAGAAAGAAATGGAGCATGGGTAGCCGAGCTACTTGGGGTTCTGTGGGCCTACCGGACTACTCAAAACACCTCCACTAAGGAGACCCCGTTTTCTCTCGCATTCGGTGTTGACGCAGTGATCCCAGCGGAAATCGGGGTACCTTCTCACAGGGTTGAATACTTTGATGAGGCCAAGGACACCTCCTTGGTTGCTTCAAACCTTGATTTGGTGGCTGAAAAAAGGGCTAGAGTAGAATTGAGGACAGCCATATATCAACATCGCATTTCGGGTCTATATGAAAAAAAATGTGCGCCCTCGATCCTTCAAGAAAGGGGACTTGGTCTTGAGAAGGGTAACTCAAAACACGAGGGTATCCTGCAAAGGCACTTTTGGGGGAAATTGGGAAGGACCTTACCGCATCGACAAACCCGTTGGGACAGGTGCATACAGGCTACTCCACATGGATGGCACAATCGTGAGGCACCCCTGGAATGCTGCAATGCTACGAAAATATTACTAAATGACAGTGTCTTAACCTCTAGTCTTTTGCTGTTATTTGCTTTCTTTAATGTTTTTGTGTGGTATGCCAAATGAGGTACCCCAAATGCCCTATGTTAGTCAGTTGCAACTTTAGAGTTTCTTTAATTTTCAAATGAAAAGGATATGAGGTCTTGCGCTCTCCCATTCTCCTCAGGGTAACAAAGCTAAGTCATGTATTGATCAACGCTTTCGTTATCTATAAAGGCATTTTCCTTATCAATAAATATGATGTGGGTTCCTTCTCTATTTTTCGCCACTTCGATCTTAGTATGCGGATTATATTCATTTATCGCCACTAATATACCATCGCATCTGGTTATATGCAATTCTCGCCATACGCTTGTCAATTATGACTAACCTATCACAGGACTAGCCAGAGTACCTGATATGCCTAAATCGTGATGATATATGCAAAGTCAAGATGGGCAACGAAGGGAACAGCCTAGAGGTAGCCTTTCTGCGGAAGCATGACAAAGCTACTTGGACAAAGAGAGGGAGGGTAAAAGAAGACCCGAGAGTGGAATAAAATCGGCATACCCTAACGGCACGAGGTTCAGCTTAGGTATGAAAACACCCACATCTCCGTCCTCTTACTTGAGCAAAGTAGGGGGTAAGCTATTCAAAAATTCGGAGAGAACTTTGAAAGAATAAGAAAGTGATTGGTTGAACAAATTGCGCTTTCAACGTTTAATCAAGATGTCGCGATGATATTTTGATTACCTATTTGTGGGGAATCCGTCATGGTTGCCAAGAAGGGCATGCACCAAATTCGTCGATCTGTATAAACCAGTAGGTGTCTGATGTCGAGTATTTGTTAAGGTACCGCCGAATCCTGAGATCCGGAAGCACCGCCCACTACAGCTTGGAAAAAGGCATTAACAGCGTCACCCGTCGATTCCATAACTACACCCAATGCACAAAAAGTATGTTAGCTGGACAAGTACTAAGTACTACAAAAGTAAAAATAGGAAATGAAAAATGGGGAAGCAAAACAAAGAATGCAATGATAACGGGGTACCCCAGTCCCGTAAGTAATAACAGGGTACCCTCCGACACCCGAATCATACATGAGTCACCCCGGGGAGCAGGTGGTGGACTTCAGTCAATCAGCCCCGTTCTCTATAATCGGCTCTCCTCTAGCACATCACTACCCCTCTGTGCACCTCAAAACCTATCCACAAACTTCTCCACCTCTCTCCCCACCTCCTGAACTGGGTATTCAAAAGAATGAAAAACCCAAGGTTAGCGAGACATTTATATGAAAGATTACAATAAAGGAATTGAGAACCTTCACGGGGTTGCCCTTTTCACCCAGAGTTTATGTCCCCCACCTACCCTCGGCAACAAACCATCTCTTTCGGTAACACATGTAAGCCCGTAATTGTCATCCACCCCGGAAGGGACAGCTGCCCAGAAGCTACCCCCAAATGGCTAAACACTCTCATATAGAAGGGTTGGAGGGGTAGGCGGAGTCCTAGATCAAAGAAGTCAATGTGGAAAGCAATCCCACCAGACTTCGGACACTCAGGTCGCTCATCCACATAAGGTACCCTAAGCTGAACAGAGGTAGGAATATTGTCTTTGACTCTAATTTGTTCCAATTCCCCCAAGGTAGCCCTCCTAATGCCTAGGGAAAAAAGGTTGTCAGATTTTGAAGGTGTGACAGGGGAAGATTTGGGGGGCAGGTCTGAGGAACGAGCGGGAACCTTGGGCTTAGATGACTTACTCTTTTTTTTTAGGATGGGGGGTTGGCCGTTTACTAGGAAAGCGTGGGCTGACACGAGGAGTAGTCCTAGGGGAGGGAGCTCAGAACGAGAATAGCAACTCCTAGAGGAACTAGGGGGGACTTATCCCCTTCGCTAATGGAGATATGGGAAGGGGAACCCGCAGGAGGACTGTCAACCCTACTAACCCCAACTTCACGTTGCTTTCTCATAGGTACCAGATTTTTTTACCTATCTACTTTCCCCCGAACAACACAAACCACAAGTCCTCCAACAATACATACACAAGTCCCCTGATAACACATCCAACAAGCCATAAGTTCCCCAAACAGCAACGTATTCATACCAAGCACCATCCACCACACATCAACCACCAAATGCAAACACCAACCACAAAATAAAAAAAACAAACAAAAACAAAATAAATCTTTCTCAGAGTTTGTAAAATAGTGCCACTGCAAACGCGCCAAAAGGAGGAGAAACGAGGAGGGATACCTATGATTCACCAACTCCGCATATCGAGATTGATAATCGTGGGGAGACGAAGCTGCAGGCAACCAAAATCAGTGGGGAAAAATATGCAATTATAAAAATAAGCAACAAGCTTAAATATATGTGATTATTTAAATAAATAAAATGAAAAACGAAGGGTGGCAACCACCGAGAACCATCGCCAGCTGCCATGGCTGCAACCACCGAGAAGCTGCAGCCACCAAGAAAAATCGACGCCGGAAAAATGCAAAGGAAAACGTCGGCCGAAATAAAAAAAAACAACAACAAAAAAAAAGAAGCAAATGAAAAACGGAGGAGCTGCCGCAAACCGACGCCGGCCATCGCGATTGCAACCACTAAACCGACCCCGAAAACCACTAAGGGAGAAAGCCGGCCCAAAAAAAAAAGAGGAAGAACGGAGAAGACAACCCGAAGCGAGGGATTGCAGCCACCGAACCGACGCCGCCCACCGCGACTGCAGCTACCAAACAGACGCCGGAAACCGCCAAGAAAAACGCCGGCCGAAACGAAAAATAAAGAAGAAAAAGAGAGAGGAAAAAGAGATAAGAAAATAAGAAAGAAGAGAGAGAAAGCAAGGATAAAATAAAGACACAAGAAGAGGGTGTTACCGTGTGTACCGCCGGACCGAGATCTCACCGTGAGCCGCCAGAAAATCACCAGATCTGGAGCCCAAAACCACCACTGCAGCAGCCGAGATCCACGCCAGAAAACGCACCAAATCAACGCTGGCCGAGAGAGAAAGAGAAAGAAGAAAAAAAGAAAAGGAAGAAAGAAAAGAGGGAAAGAAGAAAGAAGAAAGAAGAAAGAAAAGGGAGAAAGAATAGAAAATGAGAAAGAAAGAAAACGGAAGAAGAAGGAAATAAAATAAAAAGAGTAAAGGGAGAATAAAGCCCAGGGGAAGATGAACGAGCGTAAAAAAAAAAGAGTAAAGAAGAAATTTTTTTTTACCTGTGAGCAAAGTTAATGCGGTTAGAAGAAGAGACGAAATTATAAAAGAAAAAGGATATTGGAAACAATCAATTTTTGGGAGATTGTTTGGAGATTTTCAAAATAAATGAGAGAAGATTGACACACGTCAGGAGTTTTTAATTCAACCTGACAGAACACGCTGCCCAAGAAAGGAGTTCATGGATGTTTGCGTGAGATTTATATTTTTAAAATTCAAACTGCATGTCAGGCGGCTGCCACTTCCCAAGAAAAAGGAGAGAGACATATGAAGACAGCTGTTCGTTCTCATCGTAAAAAAAAAGCGGGAAAAGGAAAAGACAAAGAAAAGATTTTTTAGTTCGAAGTACACAAAGTTTAGTCAAGGGAAGAAACTAAGCAAGGTACCCCCGGTCCAGCCGCGTCGCCACGTGTCACTCATATAATGAGTTTCTTTTGCCTCTAATACTTCTCGTCAAAAAGAAACTAGGGGGATGTTGTTTGAGGGAAAAAATAAGAGAGGCAGTAAAGCGCCACGTGTCGACCAATGGAATGATTTCAGCACGATCTGAGGTGCCCGACTTGAGGTACCCCGCACAAATAGAGGTACCCCGCACAATTAGAGATACCCCGCACAAATAGAGGTACCCCATACAATTAGAGGTACCCCACACAATTAGAGGTACCCCACACAAATATAGATACCCCGTACAATTAAAGGTACCCCACGTAACTTGAGGTACCCAGTAGAACAAATGCAAGAGAATCCTCTTAAAATATCCGCCATGAGAAACGTCTCCGCCTCCTAAAAGATATTATTCGATTTTGTCAGAATTAAGAATAAAAAATGACGTGCTAAAAGGAGGGACAGCCGCCTACCACCTCTGCCAAAAGTGAAGGACATTGTCCCAAGGACAGTGGTCCCCAGCTGCCTACCCGACAGCTATTGCAGAGGTACTCTGGACCACTCTCTAGCGCGCGCCACATTTTCAAAAGATGAGATATACCGCGAACATACAGATAACGGCCCAAAAAATTATAAAGAAGTAAAATGATGGTAGCCAAAAAGGATACGCCACGTGGCAGCTGAGGTACTCCATATATAAAGGCACCTAGGTTTCATTCTCCAAGATGTTCTCATTCACCATTAACACTCACTCCAAAAAATAGGTTTTCTTCAACCTTAAACCCTAATTGACAGAGGGCTAGCCAGCTCTCTTGACCATAAAAGCTTGAGTTTGCTAACTTGAGCGTCGGAGTGTGAACGCCGGGGTACCCCGGCTTCACCTCTAACCTCTATTTCTCTATTTTGCAGGCGTGGAGCCCATTTTGAAGGCCACATCTCTTGGTTTTGAGCTTTCTCCATTGTTACCACTTCATCTCCCCTTTTCACCTCCCCCCAAATTTCAGGTACACTGCACCGCGCACAACAAACCAGTGAGGTACCCAATCTCCCTCAAAAAATATAAATTCATTGTTCAATATAGATTTTGGCTTTTCCTATCCCAAAATCTGTTGAAAACACATTATATTAAATATTTAAAAATTTATTTATTTGAACATTATAGAAAATAATTTTAATGTTATTAATACGTGAGATATATTTACTAATTGTAAAAATCTATTTAACCCAAGAATTTATTTAAAATCTTTGTAATAACTGTAGATATATTATTTAAATAATTATAATAATTTACATTTTTAAAATTAGTTCAAATATTAAAATGTTTTAATATTATTAGTCTACTAGACATATTAAATTTCCATTGGACTCCAGGTTGAAAAATTATAAGTTTTGACAAAAATGATGTTTGGTAATTTTTTTAAAAAAAATTGCTTATTTCATAAGTTTCTCCATTTTAAAAGTATGTTTTAAAAACAAGTAGGGAATTGCTTTCTATAAACAACTTATCAAATTAGCCATCACATCTTTTTAAAATTCTTGTTATAACTTAGTATTTTAACAAAACAACAATTATGCCTTATTTTTCCATAAACCCTGAGATATAAATAAAGGATAATTTAAACTTAAGTCTATTTTGATTATTATATAATGAAACAACACTTTTGCAATAAAATTTATTGAATACATATACTCTGCTATTCAAACACATAAATACTTCAATAATACAGTTTACTAAACATCTATATACTTTTTCAATCAGCAGCGTATTTCATCCCTACATCACATGTAGCTTGTTTCATTAGCTACCGCAATCCCAAATTGGTCCTAAGTTATTTATATTAAATTTGTATTTATAAAAATTTTTAAGTCAATATTTTAGCTACTGTATTCGAAGGATAATATGATAAAGAAGAAAAAAAAAAGAATCTTGATGTCTCTTATTAAAAGTTTGAAAGTTTTCATGACTTTTTTTTTTAATATTGGGACTTAGGAGTGCACCTCCTCCTTTTAGAGATGGCAATGGGGTGAGGTAGAAGTGGGGGGGGTCTACCCCATTCTCCACCCCATTAAAAATTTTATCTTCATCCCCATCATATTCTCTATTTATTTATTTTATAGTAGATATAGATACATAATTTTATATAATGGGGATTGGGGTGGGGGTAGGGTGGGGAGTACAAAACCAAACTCCACCCCATTAAGAATTTGGGGATTATTTTTCCCTATTCCTCACCACATTCCCTAAAACTTATTCAAAATTCACCCTATTTAGAGTGAAGGCCCATGGACAGTGGCGGATCTAGAAAAATAATTTACCGGGGGCTAAATTAGATAATAATAAAATATAAAAAATTAAAATTTTGAATATATAAAATATTTATAATTAGTCTCTACGCATTTTTATAGTTTAAAATGTTATGCAATAGACTCGTTATCAATATTATTAAATTTATTGTTTCCTATATAAACAACCAAACTATCATTTATCCTATCCGATTCCAAAGATGATTCTTCATGAGTTTTGTTATTGAAAATGTTCGTTCTACTATTATTATATAAACTGAAAGAATTAACCATATTTTTTAGAATAGAAAATATTTTGAGTAGTGAGCTATCATTATTTTTAATTAAAATATATGTTTTTATATTTTTTTAAAGTAAAAGTTTAAATTTTATGGGGTTTATATTTTATAGTGACTATTTTAATAAATTTAATGGGGCTAATTAAAAAATTAAAATATTTTTTTCTTTTATTTATTTTTTTTTTTTGGCCAGTGGGGGCTTGAGCCCCCACTGATCATGTGCTGCATCCGCCTCTGCTCATGGAGCCCTAAACCTATGGAGGATTTTGTCATCCCTACCTCCTTTCCTTAGATTTTTTTTAAATTATAATTAACATTTTGGTTAGAGAGAGAGAGAGAGTATTATGTTAACGGCGCACTAGATTCATGAAAGGAAACCGAAAGGAATAAAGGTTACTTTCAACGTGAACACCAAAAATCTTGCGCGATATCCTAATTGATTATTAATTATTTTTCACTAAAAGGAAAAAAATGTACAATCTAACTTATTGATTAAGAATCAATTATAATAATAAGGAAGTCCAAATACAAAAGATTTGATCTCATCAGCAAGGAAGGAAATTTCCGTTAGCTTTTGTGCCGCTACTCCTGCTGCCAATCCTTAGCTGTGAGAAAGACCTTACTACTCTTGAAGACACTCGATCTAATTGCTTCATAGATCTTGCTGTAAACGATGAAGATGAAGAATAAGATTGATCATAATCATCATCACTTTCTTGTTTACACATGATGTGATCATGATTTTGTAATCTAACAATAACATAATTAGAACACTCATCCATAGACAATGACCTCTTCAAAGTTGTGGCCAAAAGTTGCTGTTTATCTTCAATGGACGTAGCTAATGACATGCTGCGTCCAAGAAAATCACTTGAATGTAATAATTCTACCCGTGAACTAGAAGCACTTCTATGTAACCTTTCTTGATCATTTCTTTTGTCATTATTATTATAATCATCACTTGGCAAATTAGCTGCTTCTCCAGAAGTGCTTTTCGGTTGATCAGCCACTGGTGACCTACAAACCGGGCAAATAGTGTGTCCTAAAAGCCAATTACCGATGCATGGAACATGAAACGCATGCCTACAGCTAGGCAATAAACGTACCATTTCCCCATCTTCTAATTCTCCTAAGCAAATAACACACTCACTTTGATCCACGCGAAATAACTTACAATCCTTGGCTGAGTAAGCGAGAATTGGGATTGTAAGAAGCACTTTTTCTTCTATCCCTTTAGCAAATTGGTGAAGCGTTTGCGACGACCCAGAAATTATCAGCCTCTCACTCCGCAGCCGTCGTCTCATCATTAAATATTTAACGATGAGATGATATGCGACTATTGCTAGAGTTGCTGCTGTTATGCCACAAATTGAAATAAGAAGATGAGGAAGAAATGACCCTCCTGAATTTTCACTTGGGGAAGATCCTACACCCTCCATGGCATCATATGCTATACTTAATTAATACACTTAATTTTCTATACATTACATGCACATAAAATTTAGCCTTTTATAGAAGAAATAATGAACACGTTTATTGTAATTTTTTAAAGTGCAATTGGTTTCCACTAAACTTGGGCTTTGAATTGTTGAAGTGGTGCAGCTTGTGACAATTGTCAGTTGTGGAAGCTACCTTGATCACGCTTGACTTAGTTTTAGACACATGGCATCAATGCGACACAATTGATAAAAAAAATTATCTAAATGTACGTCAAAGTTAAGATTGGTAATGGGACAAGACAGGTTTATTGACCTTGGTCCTGTTTCAAATAGTAAATCAGAATATAAAAAATGTCTTGATCTTGATCTTGATCTAATTCGAATTTCCTATTATTCTAAATTATATGAATTTTCGGTCATATGCTATAGATTTTATTACAAACGATATGTCATAAATATATTTATCATACGATTATTACTAACATTATATATATAACTAAAATGACTTATCATACATTTTGATTTTTGATCCACATGTCAAATTCACGACTTGTTTAAAAACCCAAATTTTTAGATATTTGAGATTCCATTCGAAATTTTAAAACATTTTGAATCTTGATTTAGATAGTAAATTGGGATAAAATTTATTCCAAATTCTATCGCAAATGAGTCTGTATCCTAAATCCAATTGGAATTCGAAGAATTTTACCAACTCTTTACCAAAGAGTTGGGGTATATGCTTGATAACTCTATGAAATGAGAGTTATTATGGCAATTCTAAACTCAAATCAAGATTACTTAGAGAGTAACTGATGTGTTTCTATTGCATTTTTGTTACATTTTACATAAATATTCATTTTAGTTTAGTCTTAATAAGTTTTACTTAATTGAAAATAATTCGTGCTCAAATTGTGTGCATAATTGTAGGTTTTCAGAAGCTTATAATTCATTGAAGAAATGCTGATGCAATAGGCTTACAAAAATGAGGAAGAACTTAGCTACAAAAGAATTAAAACAAATCTAGAACAGTGCAGTTGCTGTAGTCGTTACTGTAGCAACATTGCTGTAGCCGTTCCTGTAAAAATCCTTGAACAATTCCGCGCGGGATATTTGCATAATTGCGATATGCAGTTTCCTAATCTAACTTATGCGCGCCCTAGGCTTCCGTTTACCTTAATTTTCAACTATAAAAGAAGCACAAATCATAAGGAATAGGGAGGGACGTCACCCAAGGAGAAAAACACAAAGAACAAAAGAAAAACAAGATTCAAGAGAGAGATTAAGGCTACACAAGAGGAAAAATTGTAGAGATCAATTGGGAACTCAATCCTTCTTATCCTTCTCTTGTTTTCGTGTTTTCTATTTATTAATGGGGACGTGTTTCATGGCCGAAACCTTGTTCTTTATTTTTCTTTTGCAAATCATGAACTAAATTTATTTGTGGTTGAGTGATAAATAATTGTGATGGTTTATTGACTAAATATATGTGTTGCTGCATGTTTGCTATAGCAGTTTATTTTGATAGTATTTATTTTTATTCATTATTTCGGTTTATCACTCATTTAATGATACAAGTTAGGAGAGAGCCATAAAAGGGCTTATATGTTCCATAGCAATACTTGGTTTTAAATTAGGTTTCTTGAATTGAGTTTAACTTATCCCAAAAGGGTCATGCTTAATCTAAAATTAATGATGAACTAGACACAGAGATTCATCTTGTAGGATAAATAGAACCTAAACGTGTAATACTATATTTTATGTGGCATAACAACTGATCACTGTTAAGTTGCATATAGATATAAGATATCCAACATGCGACGGCTGAGGATACATAAGGATTTTGTCCAGTGATGTAGCAAATGCTGCAGCAACCGGGCCAAACATTAGAAAAATAGTCAATACTATTAAAAGAGTTTATTCACTCAACTACTCTTTATTCCCATTGGTTTTATCCTTGAGTTTGACATGATCATTTATTTTGTTGTACTTTATTTATTGCGCTTTTATTTTAATTAGTATAATAGTTTCACTAATTATTTTATTTTAATTTAGCATAAATCTGCACTGTTGAGATTGCTGTAGCAAATCTAATAACATCAATCCCTGTGGAGACGATCTTGAATACTCATCACTTTATTACTTGTTGTGTACACTTTCGCATTAACACCAATAGCATTAGTATTTATACACCAACAATGCCATTGACCCTTCATCATCAATGACGAATTGCATTTGGTGCGGGCTAAGGATGGCAATTGTGCCCGCAAACCCACCTAAATCTGTCCGCCAAAACCTGCCTGTTGCGGATAATTTTACGAGTTGCGGGCGGGTTTGGTATTACAAATTGAAACCCGCACTTGGATATGGGTGAGTTTGGTATTAGCCCAATATCCAGCGAATCCCCACATGGATACCCGTTAAACCCGCAATATTATTTTAAATATTTTTAATTTAATTTTAATTAAAAAAATTTAAATCTAAAAAATATATAAAGAAAATAATACAATTATGCAAAGTGTCAAATAAGCAAAGCATAAACAAGTGTAGTGTGTATAACAATGTAAAGTGCCGAATAACCAAAATATTTTTGTATGGACTATTTTTCTTTAACTTAATGCATAAATTATTTCATTATTATAATTTGTTTTTGGATTAATATTTGAAAAGTAATATTCTTTGAAAAATATTAATTTTAATCATTATTGTAGGCATCACGTTGGATGGGTACTAATGATGGTGAATAAAGTGAAGATCTTCTCTTAGAACTTGTGTTGAATGATAATATGAAATGTAATTGTTATTTTTAAATATTAGTTTGTGGTTTTTTTAATGGATTTGTGTATTTTATACTTAAATTTGAGAATTTGTGTTGAATTGATGTTGAAATTTTAATTTTTCATTTATATTGGTTAAATTTAAAATTGAGTATGTTATAGATCTTCTCTTAAAGCTTGTGTTGAATGATAATATGAAATATAATTGTTATTTTTAGATATTAGTTTGTGGTTTTTTTTAATGAATTTGTGTATTTTATACTTCAATTTGAGAATTTGTGTTGGATTGATGTTGAAATTTAATTTTTCATTTATACTGGTTAAATTTAAAATTGAGTATGTTATGTAAAATTTGAGATTATTATTGTAAATTTATATATTGAACATTTATTATTTTAATGTACAAACCTGCAAAAAATCTGCCAGATACCATTGCGGGTTTGGTAATTGTTAAAACCCACAACTGATGAATTTTCTTAAAAAATTAAACCTGCTGCGGGTTGTGGGTAGGTTTAATAATTTAAATTTTGTATGGATTTGATAATGATAAATCCGCTGTGGGCAGTGCTCATTGTAATCCCTAATACCGGCAATGGCACAATTAATAATAATTATGAGTGTATATTATTTTTGGTTGCCCACAAAATATTTTGTTGCCACTAGCAAAGGATTCTTAAAAACTCTGCTGAAAGAAACACGGAACGTAGTGCGCTAAGCCGCTAACTAATGAACATTTATAAGACGCTTTGGTAGTTTGATGTAATTTTAGTTTAAATTCACACGTAATTAATATAAAATATGTTACAATATAATTAAAATTTTACTAATTTACAATAAGATGTCTACAATAATTAACTTTAGTACCTTAGTTAAAAATTAATTTTAGTATTTGATAAATATTTTTAGAAATCACTTTTAACAAAGTTACCCATCCTACAGCAGGTTTGAAAAGTAGGAAATGAGTAATTTTTTAAAATCTAATTTTGAGAATTAGTGTTATACTTAATTCAATTCCTTATATTTCCTTATATGTATTATAAAAATGCAAAATTGTCTTTATTAAGTAGGAAATAAAATCATTAATTTTAAAGAGATTATTATTTTTACCAATTATATTGATATAAAAAAATAAAATTAATAATATGAACTATTTATTTTAGTTATAAATTATTATATGTATAAATGTTTAAATAAATTTTATTCAACATTATCTCTAATTCAATTATTATATTCTTACAATAATTACTGAATACACATGATTGATTATAAAACTCACAACACTTTTAAAGATAAATTTTATAAAATATTTAACTGATTCTCGTCACAACTGATTATTTTTACAGTTATAAATAACAATATTTATTTAAAAGTTACAACATTACAAAATTATCCCTTAGTCAATTTTCTATTATGTCGCATAGCATATATATCTATCTTCACTAATATTGAAAGAATGTATTTATTTTATCCATATATATCTACTCTCACTTATACTCCAATGATAAATTTACTTTACTCACAATAACATGAGAAAAATGTCTTTCAGCATCCAATTGTATAGTTGGGGTGAGGAAATGAAATCCTGGCACAAAAGCTAGGACTGTTCTTACCATTGGGCCAAGGGCCTGGTGGCCCGTAAAATATTATTTTTTTCTTATAATTTATGTTCTAAAATTTGAAAACGTTTATTAATACAAAAATATAATTATTTTCAAAAATAAATATATTTTCTTCATTTTATTTTTTATTAACATTTAATATTATTAGTTTTATAAATCATATTAATATTAAAATTATTTTGTATTATATTTAAAATATTGAATCTAATCAAATTTTAATGACATAATATAATACAATTAATGTAAGATAATATATTTTGAAGATATATATGTATTTCTAAATTCAAAGCATCTGATATTAATAAAGGACCTCTCAAAAGAGATTTTAAAAAACTAAAATTTAATTTTAATATTTGATAATTCTTTTTAAAAGTCAATTTGAATGTTTGATAATTATTTTTAAAATCACTTTTGGTAAAATCAACTCATATTATAGTAGATTTTAAGAAGTAAAAAAGAGGTAATTTTTCAAAATTTAATTTTTAAAATCAATTTTATATTTAATATAATTTCACATATGTCCTCACATATATCATAAAAATCTAAATTATTCTTTTTCAATTAAGAAATAAAATTATTAAATTTAAATTAATTATAATTATCACCAATTATATTGAGATAAAAAAATAAAATTTATTAGTTGAAAATATTTATTTTAGTTATCAATTATTACATATACACAATAACAAAATTATATATAAATGTTTATAAATATATAAATAAATATTATTTAATGTTATGTAAATTTTAATTAATATTTAACTGATTTTTTTCACAAATAATTATTTATACGATACACTAATAATTATTATTCTAAAAATTACAACGTTATTATTAAAAACGCCAGAATGTCAAATATTTTTTCCCGGAAGAAAAAAGGTGCAAGTAAAATTAATAAATATTAATTCCCTAGCAACAGTCTGCCATTTTCCTGATGATCCAATAAAAATTTAGTACGCTTCTGTACTCCATCCCATACAGCTTGATCATAATTGAAACTGACAACTCTCTCGACTCACCTTATCTCAAACAAACAGACACCATTGATTCTAAACCTGAATCCCAGGCCCAGCGGAATCTTTTTCTTCAGAATAATGGTCTCCAAATGTTTCAGCATCAACCTCCATCACCATCTTCAACTTTCCCTCCCTGCTGCAATCTCGCCTAAACCAACTAGACCCTCACCCAGGCAACTGGCCAATCCATCTATATTTTCAGCTACCAAAATAACCACGTTCCACAAGTTTTGCGGCAGTTTGACGAGGGCAATGCCATTGTCATCCACTGAATTCAATGATGACTTGGAGCCTCATCCTACTCTTAGAAATGAAGATCTGAAGCCATCAACAATCAACGAAAGAACATTTTCTTGGTGGGAAATGGCTAGTCTTTGGATTGGTCTTGTTGTTGGGGTGCCATCTTACTATTTAGCAGGCAGCTTGGTTGATCTTGGAATGGCTTGGTGGCAAGGAATTGCTACTGTTGTTGCTGCAAATGTAATTTTATTGGTGCCATTGGTGCTCACAGGCCATCCTGGAACGAAATATGGCACCCCTTTTCCAGTTTTAGCAAGATCGTCATTTGGGATTAAAGGTGCTCATATTCCTACTCTGCTTAGAGCATTGGTTGGCTGTGGTTGGTATGGTATTGAAACTTGGATCGGTGGTGAGGCAGTTTTCCTTCTTTTGCCAAAATTTATAAAACAATCTTCAATATTGTCACAATCTTTACCTTGGCTTGGCACTTCTCCTTTAGAATTTGCATGTTTTATTGCCTTTTGGTTGGCTCAATTGGCCATTGTATGGAAAGGAATAGAAGGAATTAGAGAGCTTGAAAAATACTCAGCTCCAATTCTTATCATACTCACTTCAAGTTTCCTTTTTTGGGCTTATGTCAATGCTGGTGGATTTGGTCACATGCTCTCGAAATCATCCAAGCTTTCCTCTTCAGAATTTTGGTCACTCTTTTTTCCTTCACTCACTGCAAATATAAGCTTTTGGGCTACTGTTGCACTTAACATACCTGATTTTACTAGATATGCGAAGAGCCAAAATGACCAAATTTTGGGTCAAGCTGGTCTGCCAATTTTTATGGGAGCGTTTACTTTTGTTGGCCTAGCAATAACTTGCTCTACACAAGTAATTTTTGGCCGTGTTATCTCTAGTCCAATTCAACTGCTTGATCAAATTGGAGGGATTACAACAAGAATCCTTGGTATTATAGGCATTAGCCTTGCCACCACTACAACTAATATTGCAGCTAATGTTGTGGCTCCCGCAAATGCCCTTGTTAATCTTAGCCCTTCAATATTCACTTTTAGAAAAGGAGCTATTTTAACTGCATTGCTTGGAATTGCTTTTCAACCTTGGAGACTTCTTAAATCAAGTGAAAGCTTTGTGTACACATGGTTAGTTGGCTACTCTGCTTTGTTGGGTCCAATTGGCGGCATAATTTTAGCAGATTACTATCTCATTCAGGGGGCGAAATTGAGCATCAAGTACTTGTACTCGTTGAATCCTAATGGAGCTTACTACTATTCACGAGGCTACAATTTGGTAGCAATCATGGCTTTGAGCATTGGGATTTTGCCGGTGATTCCTGGTTTCTTGCAGAAGGTTGGATTAGTTGTTACAATACCAAATTCTTTTGTTGTTATTTACAACAATGCTTGGTTTTTCAGCTTCTTCTTGGCAGGTTTTGTCTATTGGGTTCTATCACTTTTGAGAGGAAAACAAAACTCTCCACCATTTGAGGACCTTTTGCCTTCTGCAACATAATTTTAATTTGCTTTGTATATAGTGTAACAGGATACAGCACTCTTGAAATTGAATGTTTGATTCCCAAATATCTCACGTTTATGATTTAAAAAAAAAAAGGAAAAAGGTATAGAAATGGACTGGATGTTGGTTGATGTTAATTTGCACTTTATGGTTCAACAAAGGGCCAGAACAATCAATGCTGTGGAAAATGGATTGTTGGTTTTCTCCTTACATGAGATTTTATTTGAATCTCAAATACTTAAGACAATTTTTCCTATAAACATTTTTACGTTTGAATTGCCAATATATTTGTGCAGCAAAATTCATTGTGCATTTGTCTTTATTTGGACCCAGAACAATTTCAAACCCCCTTTAAAATCTTTATAAAACCACACATTTATAATCATACAGAAGAAATTATATAAAAGGACAAATATGAATTTAGCTAAATTAAAATGTTTTTACAATTATAAATCATGAACCCTCCAATCTTTAAACGATATAAATAATTTTTTTAAATTAAAATAGTTTTGAGGCAATAAAGTAATAAATTATATAATGATAAGATTCTTATTATAAAAGAATATTTTTATTGTATCATTTTTATAATTTTCATCAAAATAAGATTTATGTGTGTGTGTATACACATAAAATAAGTGGAGCTTCATAAGAACTTGAAAGAGGTGTTATGAGGTTCACTCTTTTTTCTTACAGCCAATTGGATTGTTGTGTTGGGCTGACCCAAGCCCAAAACAAAAACTTTCTAGCTTCATGGTGCAACAGGCACTATGGGATGCCCTCCTTTTGTGAGGATATTTCTCGTTTCTTCAACATTCACACGACTAATTCCAAGGAAATATACATTGGAATCTTTTCAGTTTTTAAAATTTAAATGAACTAGCAACTTGAATAATTAATCAATTAAATTCTCTTTAATTATCTTTTTGTCACATAGTTCTATCTTTGATTTTCTTTTTATCACATAGTTCCTTTTTCTTTTTTCTTTTTTTTTTAAAGCTTTGACCGATGTAAACATATGGTTAATTTTGCTATTTTACCTTTATTATTTAAAAGAATCAACATTTTGCTTATAAAAATATGTGCTATTTTGCGTTATTATTTTAACCATTTAATTTGTAGCCTAAATATAATGTAAAATTTCTGAGCAGAATAGTACATTTCAAGAGATATCGCTAATCAAGAAATACATACTTCTCAGTTCACTTAAATATTAAAAATAATCAAATCGATAAACCAGTACTAATAACTCATGCTATTTTACTTTGTGGGTTTCTTTGTTCTCGGAACAATTTTAATTTGCCATGAGATTTTCTGTGTGGAAAGTACAAGAAATACAAAGTAAAGAAGCAATGACAAATCTTAAACGGACAAAACTACTACCGATGTACCAAACACTTAAATTTGGTATTTTCTTTAACAGTCCCTATTGTTTTCTGTAAATAATAAAAATTTTATACAATAAGCCCCAATTAAAATATAATAATTTTAAAATTTTTAAAAATCTATTTGGCTTTTTCTTTAGCAATCCCTATTATTTTTTGTAAATAATAAAAACTATAAGTTTTAATAATTTTATGTAATAAGCCCCAATTAAAATACAATAATTTTCAAATTCTACAAAATTTATTCGCTCTATCTCCTACTTAAATCAGTTTGTCCTACTTTAAATCTTAATTTATTCATTATCAAACATATAATTCTTCTAAAACATTAAAAAAAAAAAGAATCTTCTAACTACATAAATTAGATTAATTTCTTAAACACAAAATCTCAGAAAAACAATACTTGAATTTTCTCAAAAGAAATATATTGCATTTATGTTTTCTTCTTTACCATTGTAATAAATAAAAAAAGAATTATATCTTACTTTCTATAACAAGATCTAATTAATTAGAACCTATTTAATGCGATTAAAGATGGTGGGCTAGGTTTACTTTACTAAAATTTAATCTAAATAAGGTGTTTGGTATGAATAAGTAAACTAAAAATAATACAGCTTATGCTACCAAATTATCATGTGATAATGATTTTTTTTTCACCCTAAGGAGAACCTAGAATAAGTTTTTAAAAATAAATTTTTGTATTATGTTAACAACAGAAAATTAAAATGCTACGTTAGAAGCTTAAGAAGTTAGTTAATTTTAATTTTTTTAAAGTTATTCTCCCATAATATATTAGTTTAAATTATTATTCATTCTTTACAATTTTAAATTTAAGTTTTTTTTTATAATTTTAAATTTAAGTAGTAGAATAAATATTATATAATTTATTTGTTTTCACATTAAATAAATAATTGATCAGCTTCATACATATAATAAAGTATAAGTAATTTTACGTAATTTCAAATTTACATATAGAAATTTATTATTTTGAAAATATTATTTATAAACTCTATAATGAAATTTAAATGACTATCCAAGTATTTATTTAATATTTATTTTAATATTGTCAAAAAATTTATAAAACCTTGTCCAATCTAGTGTTACACTAAAAACAAGATAATATGATTGTAATCCAATTGATATTTTAAGTAAATGGGAGTGGAGAGTATTTTAGTAAATTAAAATAATCCATCCATATTTTTAATATATAAATATGTTTATTTACCAAATTGCCTTTGACCCATTTAATAAAATATTTTAATGGACTAATGTGTCAAAATTTTAAAACTTAATTTTTCTTTATTTTTTTAGTAAACAGAAGGGACTATATCGTTAATAATCAAGTAAGTGCATCCATGCCGATAGAATAATTTTGTAACTCCTCGTAACTCAATGGTTAGATCACAAAAAGATAAAAGATAGTGTATAAAACCACAGTTACATTATAGCTGGACACATCTTAAACGTATCAAAATTTTTGTGAAAAATGGTCGTACCGTAACAAAAATAAATGGTTTTGAAGCTATAATCGTAGTGAAATGCAAAAATACACGCCACTCAAGCAAGCTCAATTCTCGTGGTTTTTTAAAGAACTCAAATAATCCAGCAATTTAAATAATCAATCAGTTAAATTTCCTCTTTTATTTTTTCTCTTTATTGATTAATTCCTCCATTTACTGTCTTTGACAAATAATGTTATTTGTTTGGGTCCAGCTACTACACTCATAGGGTTTGGTACCCCATTCTTTTGTCTTTTTCAAATTCACCATTGGATTTAACGTGAGAGTTGTATAATGATTAGATGTGATTATTGGGTCATTAACATTAAAAGCTCTTGTTGTTCATGCAAAATAAGAAAAATCAAAAGTTTTATAATTATGACATATAAGTCCACAATATTTTAATTTTTTTTACTCTATCCAACTAGGTTTTCAATTAAATGACTTATTCTTACATTTATTAAATCTATTTAAATTAATAAATTTACTTATTAATTAATATATTAACTAATTTATTACATAGTTAAACTATGTAAATTATTTACTAACCATAATTGATGATAAATATAAATATGATTTTTTTTAATTTAACACTGCAACCAATTTCCTTTGACCAATGTGAGTAGGGTTCAAATCCCATATATTTTTTTTTTCAAACAAGAGATTTTATATGTCAAGTAGATGGAATATACAAAATACAAAAATAAATTTAATTTGATATTCTATGTAGGTAATGTATTATTATTTTTTTATAACATAATATTTAATTAAGATACTAAATTATTTAATTATGTAGTAAAAATATTTTAATTTATTAATGATAATAAAGTGTTAGTTTATGAATTTGTAAAATTATTTTTGTTTGTTTGAGCAATGAGTTTTGCCTTTTTGATTGAGTTTTTATCTTAAAATAAAAGGAGTAAATTTAATTGTACACTTAAATAAATTTAATTGAGTTTTTGTCTTGAAAATCGTGACTTCCAGAAGCATTAATGCAACTGAAAATTTGTAGGTGTGGGACTAATACGTGAAAATTTTAAAAATTTTAACTTTTTTATTCCATTCTTAACATTCAATTAATTTCATTTTTCCGAAAAAAAAACATATTTTTACTTTTTTACCCTTGCAATGGAAAAAGAGGGGCCAAGATCAATCTGACGAGATGAGAATGGATATGGGAGAGATGTAGTCACATGCCATCAGAGAAGGCATAAGACGGATTGAAGAGAGGATTCTCCCTGGGATTGTGAGCATTCTGAAGAGAGAAAGATTATGTTTCAGCTTCTACACACTTTCCTTGTGAGAGTTTGACTTAAGCGCTGGAGTGCCATTTAAAGGTATACGCAACTGTGCTTTGAATCAACGAGCTTAAGCAAGTTCTTCGCCCGTTCTAAGTTGCGTGGGTAAATTATTCTCAATAAGCAAATGAACCAATAGAGATAAAATCTTAGCGAAATCATTTCATGTAACTGGTAACTCTCTGTCATCATCCCGACTCCAGAATAATCGTCCAGACGATGAGGAAGCATCAATTAGGATTTCGGAGTGGGTTAAAAAAACGTTGCTCAAAAAAATTGAAAAATTTCTAGATCCGACCTGAGCATGTTTTTAAGCAGCTGGCCCGGGCTAAAAAAAAAACCACTTATCCAGGTTTAAACAAATCTAGATTTTATATTTTATAATATTATATATTTATATTTTTAATTTATTTTATAATTTTAAAATTTTGTTTTAATGAAATTGAACTTGAAAATATAAACTTTAAATATATAAAAATTTTAAATATATGTAATAGATGAGACAAATAAATATAATTATTTAAAATAATATAAATTTTATAGGGTTCAGCTAGCTTGCAACCGTGATTTAGTATCTCATTTTTTGTCTTTTTGTGATCCAACCATTAGATCCAACCCAAGAGTTGTAAAAGATTCTTGTAAAAGATTCTCCAACGGCAAAGATGCAATTACTTGGTTTTTAACGCTGCAGCCCCTCTTGTTTCATAAAAAAAAGGTTAAATTTCAAGATTTTGACACATAAGTCTATCAAAATATTTTATGATTTTTATATGAGTTCATGTAATTTAATAAATGAATAAATTTAGACATACAAAAGTATGGATGGATTATTTTAACTTGCTAAAATACTCCACATATCCATTTATTTAAAATATCAATTACAAAAAATCCCATTTTTAGTATAATTTTTTTAAAAATAAAATACCCATTTAATGTTTTACCATTTAAGATAGTGTTACTCATAAGGATAAATAATTATTTTAACTAAATAAATGAAACTTAACTTTTATTTCTATAAATTTGCTCAACATCATATAACCTTATAATTGTTAGCATAAGATATAAATTTAGTCTAAAAAAATTTATTCAAAGGGTCCCCTTAGGGCAAAAAATTAATTATCATATGATAATTTGGTTGGCACAAACTCTATTATTCTTAATTTACTTATCCATGCCAAACACTATATTGGAATTAAATTTTAGTAAAATAAACATATGTCACCATCTTTAACTGCATTCAACAGACCCTAATTGTTTAGATTTTGTTATAAACAGCAAGATATAGTTCTTTTCTTATTATAGTAGTAAAAATAAATAAAAATAAACACAATAGATTTCTTTTAAGAGAATGCAAGCATTATTTTTATGAGATTTTGTGTTCAAGAAATTAATCTAACTATGTGGTTAGAAAACTCTATTTTTTGATATTTTAGAAGAATTATATGTTGGATAAATGAATAAATTAATATCAATGCAAAACAAAAATGATTGAGAAGAAAACCGAGAGAGAATAATTTTTTAGAATTTTAAAATTTTCATTTTTTAATTGGGGTTTATTTTGTAAAATTATTGAAATTTATATTTTTTAATATTACCAAAAACAGTAGAGATTGCTAAAGAAAATGCCAAATAAATTTTTTAGAATTCTAAAATTATTATATTTTAATTAGGGCTTATTGTGTAAAGTTTTTAAAATTTATAGTTTTTATTATTTACCAAAAACAATGAAAACTGTTAAAGAAAATGTCAAAATTAGGTGTTTGGTATAACAGAGGCAAGGTAGTTTCGTCCAATTTTATAATATTTTTAATAAAATTCAATTTTGGACCGAACCCGAACTTATCAAGTGAAGCTTGAGTTTAGTCTGGCCTCATCCCCAAATTAGATAATGCCTAGCACACACCACTCGGATTTGGTGCAGATCTGAGCTAAACATATATATTTTAACATCTTACAATCCTTTCAAAAAAAAAATCCTACATTAAAACGAATAAAAGGAATTATATTTATATGAAATCTGGAAATAACGAGGAAAACAGCTATCGTTACATGACTTATTAAGAATCATGTGACAAGTATTGAACTACGAGATTAACGGCCACCAAATATTTAAAATTAGAGGAGCAACTAGATTGACAACTAATGATAAATATCCCTTAAATTTCATTACATGTTATGTATCTTAACTATATCACAGTAGTTTTATTAAAATATTCACGAATGGTTCAACATTAGACAAAAAAATGATGACTAACTGCCCCTCCAATCCATGTATTAATGTATAGATGTGGGATTAGGATCTTCTCATGATATGATTTGATTGGATTTGATTTTCTTTTTATTAAATTTTATTAACGTGATTGATGGTTAATAAATTAAAAAATAAAAATAGTTAAATCTTAATCACACATTAATACTAAGATATATGTGGTACAAGATCTGTAAAAAATTAAAAGAGTTAAAATCAAGAGAGGATTCTAATCCATAAATGTGAATAAGTCCTAAAAAATTTTAAAGAGTTGTAATTTATAGTAGCTGAGAGGTACTATACTCCATTCATCGAATGGTTATTTATTTATTTTATTTTTTTTATAGTATCCGGTGGAGTTTGTTGCACTTAGAGATGGTAAAAATACCCGCTCGGTCCGGACCCGGACCGTACCCGGGCGTTGCGGGCCGGGTATTACCCGGTCCGGGTATGAAGCCGGGTCGGTCTTGGGCATCACTTGATAAACCCAGAACCCGGATTTTATTAAAAAAAATTATAAAATATATATTATTTTAAATATTTTATATTTATTTGACTCATTTATTATACATATATAAAGTTTTAAACACTTAAAGTTTATATTTTCATGTCAAATTTTATTGAAATAAATTTAAAACTTATAAAATTACCAAAAAATATATATATATACACATAAAATATTAAAAAATATAAAATTCGGATACCCAAATTAAAACCTGGCGCGGACCCGGACCCGGACCTGGACCCGGACCCGGACCCGGACCGGTTGCGTCTGAACAGGATCCGGTCATGGCAATACCCAGACCCGGCCCGAGATTTTGCCATCTCTAGTTGCACCCAATATTAAAGAAAAAATTCTGTAGAAAATGATATGGAGTTGCTGCAAGTCTAAATCGTAAATCTGGATTCATTGGTCAAATTGATATATGCCAAGATCTTAATTTATTTCTGGTCGAGTGAGGGCCCTTCGTTTGTCAGCAATAGCCATCCCTTTCTGCCAAGGTAATTCGTACGTCCGTATCCACAGCTGTAGTTATGCAAACATATCTGTCAAACACACCGGCATGGCTCGGTTAAGTGTTCGTCTAATATGGAGATGAGGGACACCCATGATGTGGTGAAATAATAATAATCTGGAAAACTCCATTATTTTTATAAATAGTTACGTACACTGCTTTTAAAATTAAACAGACCCTTGTGTTAGACAAAATTTAAGAAAGCGATTATTTTTTAACATTAAAAAAATTGTGTTATTATTTATGAAAATAAAAGAATTTTGTATGTTCACCATTTTCCTATAATTTATGGCAGTCAAAGTTCGGTGGTCTCAGTTTGCTTCAGTTTCCACAAAATCTGAACACATTAAACTCTACTTCAATTTTCAAGCCGACGCAAAAAAAACCTCCTTCACAAGTCTGCAGACAAATTTTTCTGTCGGTTGCAAGTGCTATTTGCTAACATAACTACGTCCACAAGGGTTTTACAATTTATATATATGCCTCAGAATATTACAATAATGACAGGTTTTAAAATTTTACATGATTATTTTTTATTCACTAGATGATGAGCTGCATTCAATTGCACAATTTCTCACAAATATAACTAAATGTTACAATTGTCTTAAATTGTGATTTTATGCCTTTTTTTTTCCGTTTCTCATCATTTCGAGCTCAACATTCAATCGCAGTTTATGAATTCATATTTTGGATTAGGTGTCTGTAGATATTCATTTGACAACTAATCAAGTTGTCCTTGATCGAATATTCGAGCACAATAACACCTACCACATGATAAATTTTGATTTAAAACATATTATTTGGAATACAAACTATATTAGTAAAACATTGCCACAAATAATGGATGTTCGCATAGCAGGAATAAATCGATCATTGGATTTGAGGAAAAAAAAAAAGAAAAGGAATGATTTCACAGAATGTATTAGAAAATTAAGTTATGTACTTTTATCATTTCACATCGGCTAATAAATTGTATGTTAAGTTTATAAGAGTTTGATTGAGTGGTTTTCAAACAGTTTTTTGATTAGTGATAGCGCTCACATCCGGAGAGATTTGATTTTTCATTTATATAAATATTTAAAAATAATAATGAAAAGAAGAATTTGACAGACAATATAAAATCGATCATTCCACCAGGCAAGAATAATTCAAAGAGTCTTTCATAATTGGCCAGAAACTAGAGGAACCAAGTCTCTTCTTAATTGGCAATGGTGAACAAATACAGCGAGGCGTGCAGTGAAAAAAATGAACACATATTTAATTGGAGAGAAAAAAAGGTGTTCAAGACGGGAAACAAAGGAAACCGTAAAACGTGTTTTCAGAGTCCCTACCATTCTGAGAGATATAGCGGAGATGAGCTTTCAATTGTTGCATTTAATGATCCATGGTTCCATAATCAACAGTGAATGGCCCCATACTATTTTCTCAGAAAGTTCAACTTGTTTCCCATGTCCTTCCCCGGCTACTATAAAATTATTCGGAGACTCTCCAAACTAAAACAAGAAAAAGGAAGAGTTAAAAGAACAAGAATTAATTATAGGTTTCACAGAAACACTTGATCATGGAGAGAAGTGAAGACAGCATTAAGGGATTAACAAAGCTTAAGATGCTCATTACCAAGCTACAACGAGGTCTTTTCTCAGCATCTCGGGAGGACGTTGATGGAAAATCGGGAGGTGCAACAGTGGTTCCGAAAGATGTAAAGAAAGGACATTTTGCAGTTGTTGCTGAAAAGGGTGGAAAACCAAAGAGGTTCGTTCTAGAGCTGGGTTACCTGAGCAACCCAGAATTCTTGAGCTTACTGGAGCAGGCGGAGCAGGAATACGGATTCCAACAGAAAGGTATTCTTGCAGTTCCTTGTCCACCTGAACAACTACAGAATGTTCTAAAGTATAAAAAAAGACATAGAAGAATCTGCACGGAATGGTAGAGTACAACTAGCTTTTCCCTCAAGAAAGAACCAACAATATGTTAGCTTCTCCGAGGCAGTACTTTTTCTCTTGTAGCGGAGATGAATGATGCTTTAACCTTTCTCATCTTTTGTTAGTTTAGCATCCATTAGTGACCAAATGGTCGGAGGAATAAATCAGTGAAACATCATGTGTAACGAATGTGTAAGTTCGTGCATTATATCTTTGAAAATTCAGTGGCACTATTTCTTTGAAAATACAGTCTCCTGGAAATCATTGGCTCTTAGCATGCGATCAATAAAAAAGGCAGCATCTACAACTGTTGTTTGATATACCTTTGTTTCTGTATAAGAAAGATCTTGATGCATGCCTTTTTTTTTTCTTTTTTAATTACTGATTGTGAACTATCATAGCTATATTTTGTCTTTACATGCATTTTTTGAATTAGCATTTGTTTGTGTACCCTTGTTTCTGTATGTGCATTTTTGATATATGAATTTGCAGCCACATATGGAGATTTTGCTTTTTTTTTCCTCCCCTCTTTCTTGACACTCTATCTCCACCCACACCACAAATTTAGATAAAAAAACCTTCCAGATCAGGTGTTAAAGAGGTATATAATTTCAAACAATCTTCTAATATTTCTTCAAGCATTACCTATTATGGCAATCGATTGATGCCCGTTACACAGGAAAAGCTCAGCAACAAGCAAATGATACCTTAACATGACTAATAGCTTGGAAATGACAAATATCCAAAATGTTGGATAATAGGCTTTTCCCTCACAGTGGAACTTAGGCAAGAAAACTCCTTTTAATATGTTAATTATATACTTAAATATCAGTCAGTTGGTGAAATTGTTCACATTAAAACTCATTAAATCATGGATAGAAGGAAAGACAGCATCAAAGGCTTAATGAAGCTTAAGATGGTCATTGACAAGATACAACGAGGTCTTTCTTCGTCAGAATCTCAGAAGGATGCTGATGATGGGGAAATTCGAGGTGCAACAAAGGTTCCAAACGATGTAAAGGAAGGACATTTTGCCGTTATAGCAGTAAAGGGTGGAGAACCAAAGAGGTTTGTTCTAGAGTTGAGTCACCTGAGCAACCCAGAGTTCTTGAGGTTATTGGAGCAGGCCACGATGGAATACGGGTTCCAACAGAAAGGTGTTCTTGCAGTTCCTTGCCGACCCGAGGAACTACAAAATGTTCTAAAGTATAAAAGAAATAGAAGAATCAGTACCAAATGGAAGAGTAAACCTAGCTTTTCCCTCAAGAAAGAGCCAACGTCTGTGTATGTTTCCAAGGTAGCTTCGCTGAGGCAGCAGTTTTTCTTTTGGAGGAGAGATGGATGATCCTCTTGTTAGGAAATTGGTGGATGAAGCAGACACGCAGCTAAAATGAAATTGTAAGAAAATAAAAAATAAGCACAAAAATGGACACCAGAAATTATGTAGTTCGGCTTTTAGCTTACGTCCACGGGCGAAGGCAGAAGGAAATATTTTACTAGTGAAATGGAGTTACAAGTATTGTAGTATTTTAGCTCACTTTCCAAAACCCCAATACACCCAAACTCTCAGAACACTAATCACTCAAGAGTTTATTAAACTCTTAATATTCTCACCTCTCTAAAGGAAGGAAATGCTTCTCTCTCAAATTGAATGAATTTGCTCATTCTCTTCGTTTCTATTTATAGAGAAAGCTTTTTTGACACTATTCATCAATTATATATATATATATATATATTCTTCTTTCTCTTGTCAAAGCCGTGTGCTTCTTCTCCTCTTATTTCTTCTTCAAACATTTACAGCTTCTAGATTGCGGCTCCTCATCCTCCATTCTTCTTTTGTTTTCTTTTCCAACTAAAGATGGTGTTGACCATCTAGATAGCCAATATTTTTTACATTTCTCCCACTTGGATTGATGACCAATCAATCTCCACACCATCCTTTCTACTTCGCCATAATTATGTTGCCTACGTTGCTGCTAGGCCACAAGAGGATCTACTTTAGACAAACTTGTCAGTATTGATTGGCTTGGTCAAAACATCTGCTAGGTTCTCTTTGGTATGGATTTTCTGCAAATCCACACTTCCATCTTCCACTACTTCACGAACGAAGTGATACTGAACTCCTATGTGCTTTGTCCTGGAATGAAAGACTGGATTTCTTGCAATGTGCAAGGCACTCTGACTGTCACAAAATACAAGAATTTTCTGTTGTTTGTGCCCGAGCTCTTCCAATAACCTTTGTATCCAAATAGATTCCTTGCAAGCTTGTGTAGCTGCCATGTACTCTGCTTCTGTTGTAGATAAAGCCACAACGGTCTGCAGTTTCGAAACCCAACTTACAGCTGCTCCTGCAAGTGTAAACACATAACCAGTAGTGGATTTTCTTTTATCAAGATCTCTTACAAAATCTGAATCCACATAACCCTTGACAATAAACTCTGATCCTCCATAACATAATGCAACATCTGAGGTTCCTCTTTTGTACCTCAGAATCCTCTTCACAGCTATCCAATGCTCTCCACCAGGATTCGCCATGTATCGACTGACTGCTCCCACTGCTTGTGCAATGTCCGGTCTTGTACATATCATAGCGAACATCAAACTTCCCACTGCTGATGCATACGGTACTCGAGACATCTCCTTCCTCTCTGCTTCATTGCTAGGACACATACTTGAGGATAATTTGAAATTAACAGGAAGTGGGGTAGAAATTGACTTACAATCTTGCATGTTGAAGCGCCGCAAGATTTTCTTCAAGTAATTCTTCTGTGAAAGCCAAATCTTCCTGTTATTTCTGTCTCGGTGAATTTGCATCCCTAGAATCTTGTTTGCTGGTCCCAAGTCCTTCATTTCAAACTCCATAGCCAACTGTGCCTTTAATTCTTGGACTCCTTTTTCTTCAAGTAATTTTTCTGTGAAAGCCAAATCTTCCTGTTATTTCTGTCTCGGTGAATTTGCATCCCTAGAATCTTGTTTGCTGGTCCCAAGTCCTTCATTTCAAACTCCCTAGCCAACTGTGCCTTCAATTCTTGGACTCGATCTTTGTTGGGACCTGCTACCAACATGTCATCCACATACAACAGCAAAATGATGAAATCATTATCTTCAAACCTCTTGTAATATGCACAATGGTCTGAACTGAGTCTATTGTATCCAAGGCTCATGATGAAGGAATCAAATCTCTTACACCAACACCTCGATGCCTGTTTGAGACCGTATAGAGATTTGTTCAACCTGCAAACCAAGTTTTCCTTTCCTATTTCTGCAAAACCTTCTGGTTTGAGCATATATATTTCTTCTTTAAGTTTTCCATGAAGAAATGCAGTTTTCACATCTAACTGCTCTAGATGTAAGTCAAATGTAGCACACATCGCCAAGACTATTTTGACTGTTGTGAGTCGAACAACCAGAGAAAATATCTCGTTAAAGTCAATACCTTCTTTCTGAGCATATCCTTTCACCACCAATCTCGCACGATACCGCTCCACTTGGTCATTGCCATCACGTTTGATCTTGTAGACCCATTTGTTTCCAATGGCTTTTCTTCCACATGGTAGTGGTACAAGTTCCCATGTCTTGTTCTTGTGTAAAGTTTCAATTTCTTCCTGCATTCCTGTCATCCACAAAGCAACATCTGAGCTGTTTAAAGCTTCATGGAAAATTGAAGGCTCTCCATCCTCTGTTAGAAGACAGTATGCAACGTTGATCTCTGTGAAATACTTTGAGTGCCATGTTGGTGGTCGTCTCTCACGAGTTGATCGACGAATTTCTGGAGCCTCAGACTCGACTGGTTCTTGTTCCTTGTGTTCTGGTGCTGCTTCAAAAGAATCTGAATATTCTGGATTATTTTCCACATATACCGGCATAGTTTCTGACTTTTCTTTTACAGTGCTATCATTCTCATCTTTCCTTTGCAGTTGATTTTCTACAAAAATAACATCTCTGCTGATGACGATCTTGTGGGCAGTGGGATCCCACAGACGATACCCCTTTACTCCATCAGCATACCCCAAGAAAATACATCTTCTAGATTTTGGATCCAGCTTTGTTCTTTCTTGGGCATTTTACAACCCGTACACAGGACAACCAAATGCATGTAGGTAGGAATAATCAGTTGGCTTTCCAGTCCACATCTCCATCGCCGTCTTCAACCCAATAGCTGTAGATGGCGACCGATTTACTATATAACAAGCAGTTTTGGCTGCTTCTGCCCAGAATGAATTGGGTAGACCAGCAGTCTTTAACATATCTCTTATTCTTTCTGTAAGAGTTCTGTTCATTCGCTCCGCCACTTCGTTTTGTTGAGGAGTGTATGCCACCGTGAACTGCCTCTGAATACCTTCTTGCTTACAGAAAGTAAGAAACTCGCCGTCTGTATACTCTCCACCATTATCTGTCCTCAAGCACTTGATCTTTTTACCAGATTCAAGTTCCACCAGTGCTTTGTATTCTTTAAACACTAGAAATGCATCTGACTTTTTCTTAATTGGATACACCCAACATCTTCTGAAATAATCATCAATGAAAGTCACCATGTACTTTGCACCTCCCATGGATATATCTGGTGATTCCCAAACATCAGAATGAATCAAGTCTAGAATGTATTTACTTCTAGCAATAGATCTACTAAATTTTAATCTATGCTGCTTACTTACAATGCTCGTAAAATGGTAAACTTATCGATTTGAGCCCCGGAAGTAATTTTTGCTCATAGAGAATCTTCAAACCTTATTCTGACATGTGACCAAGTTTGAGATGCCACATCATCGTTGACTCTTCTTCATTTGACGCAACACACGCATCAGCCTCTAGTAGTGTTTCTCCTTTAAGCATGAATAGATTAACACCGATCTTTTCTGCCTTTATCAATACAAGCGCACCTTTAACGATCTTCATAATTCCATTCTCCACATGAGTTTTGTACCCATGACTATCTATTTGTCCCAAAGACAATATATTTTTCTTCAGGCCGTTGACATGTCGTACCTCCCCAATTATGCGAATTGTACGATCAAATATTTTTATTTTGATAGTACCAATACCAGCGATCTTCAAGGCATGATCATCTCCCATATATACAGATCCTCCTGAGATAGGTTCATATGTGTGGAACCATTCTCTCCTAGAGGTCATGTGCCAGGTAGCTCCTGAGTCTATAAGCTAGACATCAGATAGTCGTTTTCTACCTTCTGAAACAGTTGTTGCCTCGCTATAGAGAATGTCGCCATCATCTGAGGTACTTGCTACACAACCCTGAGCATTTGATGACTCAGGCTCTTTGCCCTCTCTTCTCTTCTGGTTACTCCAACACTCTTTCTTGACGTGCCATTTCTTGCCACAGTTGTAGCATTTAACATTCTTCTTACTTTTGGATTTTGATCTACCATGATTTTGACTCCCACTGGGGCCACGTTCCGTTGATCTCCCTCTCGTCACCGATAGCGCCTCCGCTTGCTGCGAACTTGCTTGTCTGTTTTCTTTATTTTTCCGTCTGCTCTCCTCATTTAATACGAAGGCTGCAACATCGTCGAAAACTAGACTGTCCACTGGATTGTTGTTTGTCAGGTTGATGATGAGTTGATCATACGAATCTGGTAGACTTTGAAGTAGAAATTCTGCACGTTCATTTTCCTCTATATTATGACCCAACGTTGTGAGTTGTGAAAATAGAGTCTTCAAGGTATTGATGTGATCGATCACCATTGTAGATTCCGTCATTCGAAGAGTATAGAGTTTCCTCTTCAAGAAGATTTTGTTGTATAGTGACTTGGCCTCGTACAATTTTGTGAGAGTATCACATATTTCCTTCGTTGTATTTTTCTCTGTCACACTGGATAATACTCCGTCTGCAAGTGCCAAGTGTAGATCAGAAATGGCGTTGCCGTCTACCTCGTTCCACTTGTCATCAGTTATCTCCATGGGACTTTCTCCAATTGCTGCCAAGCAATTATTTTTCCTCAATACTGCTTTCATCTTCATTTTCCACAACGAAAAATTATTTTTGTTAAACTTCTCAATTTCATACTTTGCCGCCATTTTGTTGATAAATACCGCACACAAGCTAGTATACCACATTGAATAGTTGTGAGTATGTGTGAGAATGCACACTAGGAAAGTTCCCAGAAAAGACTAGAGGGGTCACAATGGTCCCACTTAAAACCCAGACTCCTTAAGCTCTTATCGTCTTTGTGACAGAACTTTCCTAGACATGTACAAAACCACACAGTTGTTTTACTCACACCACTATTCCCTGCTTTGCACCGTAAAATTCTTGGATCGCTCCCACCGTTTCTTGTGAATAGTACCGTATACGTGAACAGTACCGTATACGTGAATAGTTTCGTATACGTGAACAGTACCGTATACATAAATAGTACCGTATACGTGAACAGTATCCGACTCCAATAAATACAACTAATAGCTTTGATACCACTGTTAGGAAATTGGTGGGTGAAGCAGACACGCAGCTAAAATGAAATTGTAAGAAAATAAAGAACAAGCACAAAAATGGACACCAGAAATTACGTGGTTCGGCTTTTAGCCTACGTCCACGGGCGAAGACAGAAGGAAATATTTTACTAGTGAAATGGAGTTACAAGTATTGTAGTATTTTAGCTCACTTTCCAAAACCCCAATACACCCAAACTCTCAGAACACTAATCACTCAAGAGTTTATTAAACTCTTAATATTCTCACCTCTCTAAAGGAAGGAAATGCTTCTCTCTCAAATTGAATGAATTTGCTCATTCTCTTCGTTTCTATTTATAGAGAAAGCTTTGGCACTATTCATCAATATTATATATATATATATATATATTCTTCTTTCTCTTGTCAAAGCCGTGTGCTTCTTCTCCTCTTATTTCTTCTTCAAACATTTACAGCTTCTAGATTGCGGCTCCTCATCCTCCATTCTTCTTTTGTTTTCTTTTCCAACTAAAGATGGTGTTGACCATCTAGATAGCCGATATTTTTGACACCTCTAACCCTTCTCGTCTTTTGTTAGTTTAAGATTCATTAGTGATCAAATGCTCAAAGGAATATATCAATGAAACACCATATGTAACAAATGTGCAAGTGTGTGCAATATACCTTTGAAAATTCAGTGGCTATAACACTTCAACAGAAACAAATGCCAATCTTCTTTCGGCTAGAAATTCCAGCATAACACATAATAATACCAGGAAATCATTGAGTCCTAGCATAGGATCAACAAAAAAAGCAGCATCTACAACTATTATTTGGCATGGACTTCCCTTGCTTTCTTCTGGATAGAGAAACATCTTCATGCATGCTTTTAATTACTGCTTGTGGCATAACTATCATTGCCATAATTTGTAAGTGTCTTTACAAGTAACTTATTAGACCAACAATTAATATTTTCTGAATCTTATGAATTAGCATGTGTTAGTGCCATGGTGTGCATTTGTATGTGTATGTGCATTGTAGATTTGTAATAAGAGCATTTGTCAAGAGAAAAGAGAGCTGAATTAAGTTATAAATTACGGCACCAAATCAACAGAAAGGAAAGCAGTAGAAAGCCACTCTGTTGTGACTCAGAATTTTTATGTGCTTGAGAACTTAAATAGTGAATGACAGAAATGCAGTACTTTTTTATTTCTTTACCAAAGCATATGGCTAATTTGATATATGACTTTGTATCCACATGTAGTGGTTTTTCATTTATTTTTCTGTCTCTATTTTGACACATATGGCTATTTCCAATTTACATTAAACACCTTCCAGTTCAGTTGTGACTTGTGAAAGACAATTACAGATCCAAATTGTTAGTAACAAAAATTTACCTAAATTATGAAAAATTAAAGATATATAGGTTAATTTGAGGAAACCTAAACCTCCCAAAGAAGCTGGCAGTTTGTGGGACCAACACTACTTAAATACAACTTATCTATTTACCATAAAATTTCTTAAGACATCTTTTATTGAATAAGGATCAAACTTTAAATAAAATTATACTTAGGATTAAAAAGTTAAAACAACAAATTTAAAGCGTGTTCTCACATCATGTTCCATGACTATACGCTATGATTTCAGAACATTTAGACTAATTAAAAAAAAAACAAATACACTATAGTCAATAAATAAAAAAGATTTATAATAATAAAAATATTTTAAAATAATTATTTGAATGAGACCACTCCTGATAAATTCGTAATATCTTTTATTAGTATTCGTTGTTAGTTACTTGCTATATTTTGTGGTGTAGCTGCTTTTGAATTCGTCAAAAAGCAGTGGCACCAGCAATGACACTTTATATTGTGGAGTCATGGTGTAGAATTCTAGAGCATGATACGAGAACAAATTTTAAACTTACTAATTTTTAAGTTTGTAATCTTAAGCAAGCTTCATTATTTAAAGCTTGATATTATTCAATTTAAAACGATCTTGATCATTATTCTGATAGCCATAAATAGTCTTTAGGAGGGAGTTGGTCCGTCGAATTACCAACAATATCTGTTCATCTATATCTTGAAAATGACAACCCATCTGTATCCAATTGTTGAAAATGAGGCTTTTCCTTACCTTCCCTCATAATGAGACTTAAGCCTCAATTAAGCTCCTTTTGGGATGTCAGTTACTCACTTAAACGTCTGAAGCTACTTGCAGAAATTGTTTAGGTTAAACTCGTTCCTCCTACAAATTTCTAAATCTTCTGACTTAAAACCAGATTGTTACTAAAATGTCAGTCTGCACATTCCTTTAATTTGATTCAGAAAAAGTACACTTGGCTCCTTCAACAAAATGACCAAACTTGGTACAAAGGAAAAATAAGATCATGTTTCTTTACCACGGTGTACTAGTATTACATGGCATATCCTCCGTGTGGATAATAACTCTCAAAGAGTTGCATGATATATACAAATTGTAACCAAGACAGAATCAAGCATGGTGGCATTATTTTACCTCAGAGCAATTATTTGGGCCCACTGGCTCTCTCAAGCAATTAGATATTGCCACTACAGCAGCTTCAATAGATGCATCTTCCCCCTGTTTCAGCCATTAGATAATCTACAGCCTGTTTCTAATAAATTATGCATAATCCCAACAACTTTTCAACACAATAAACGTCGAGAGGCAAAGAAAGAATCCTCCTCACCTTCTCTTTCCAGTAGAAGATGTTCCCATACTTCCCTGCCAACCGGCTCCAAAAGCTACGTGGAATATCAAGATCAACTGAAGCCCCGACATTAAAATTCAATATATTGCCTGGTCAAAGAAACATGTACCTATAAGTCATCCATGGTAGAGTTAGACAAACCAGATGGCATATTTTAATTGCTTTACCGAAGGTAGGGTCAGCAACAAACACAATAGTCCTATCATCTACTTGCCAAAAGTCTTTAATTGCCAATCCTGCAAAATATTGACTGATCAACTTTAGCCTCAAAAATATTAAGAAAGCAGGCAGATGTATAAAATTTCAGAAAAGAAGTGACAGTTAAATAAACAAATGTAGCAAACCTGGTGTTTCAGGATAATTCTGGGCTAAAACTCTTAACTTGAATCCAGTATCCTTCTCAAGATCAGCAATCTCTTGTGCAAGTCTTCTCTCCTGCAAACTAGCCATACAGGGTTTAGTAATTAGCCTATTTCCTTCAAGAAATAAAATAAAATAAAGACTTCCCTGCCCACATACAACACTAAGATTCTAGGACACCATGGAGTCCTTTGCTCAACAATTGATAAGAAAAGAAAGAAAATAGGATTATGACTGATGTCAACACAGTCTCTCACTCAGTAAGATAAAGCTTTGGACCGTTTTAGATTCATGGCCTTCCGCTACATGAGATATAATTATATATGTCATGCATCCAAAATATCACAACATCATAACTAATTCTGTGATGACAAGTATAAACAACTGTAAATTATATTCAGTTGCCAGATCAATTTGACTCTCCAAAAACTGCTATCAAGATATTTTAGTTAATTTTTTTCAATTTGAGAATAGCCTACATCTTTGACTAACACTAACAGCCTATTGAACCAACTCAAAACCACACACCAATAACCTGTTATAGAGTACTGGAACTTGTTATTTTCTGCACTTGCATTTCTCAACAGCAAAACAGCAGTCAGCAGTATATGAAATTCAAAATAGTTTACTCTGTCATTACTAAATCCGAGTACCTTCAAAATCATAATACAATATCGAGACTTAAAGCTCAAAAATGGAAGAAAATTGATCGACTCTGCAATCTTTGTTTATTTCAACGAATCCAATATATCCCAAAAGCCCTGCTGTTATTCCAAGCAGAAAATAAACACAGGTGTGTTTAGCACATTGTATTCATCAGGCTATCTTGCATTATATATTAAGCTGTAATGCGATCTATGTTTGGTGGATTATAGACTGTATTATATAAATAATATTTTTTATTTTTATATCTATATTAAATTAATAATTTAAGATTCATTTACATTTTATTAATATCTATCTTCAATTAATAATTTAATTTTTTTATAAATAAAATAAACAATTTTCCGCCAGCCACCACATACTGCCACACAGTATTGCCGCTTGCCGCTGTGCTTTAGTGTCATTTGAATTATATTTTGGTATCAATAGAGTCCTTATTATCAGGGCTAAGCAATGATGTAACTATAACTGCAAAGGAGTTTTCAAATTTATTTAATAATGTATATTTTTATTTAGTTTTTATTATTTTAATTAAGAATAATAATATGAATAGTACTGCATTAAATAAACCTGATTTGCTTGTTCAATGCAGCATTATTCACATTATGATGTATTATAATACACCATAATGCAGCCTTGAAGATTTACCTAATATGGGGCTGCATTGCATTAGCTAATGCAATCCCATGTGATGTGGTGTGCCAAACACACCCTAAAGCTAAAATCAATACCAAAACAGATAAAAAAAAATAGGAGATGCGTCTGTCTTAAGACCATTGTTTTAGCCTACCATATTGTACTTCCAGTATTCCACTCATATCACTATTTACAGCCAAAAATGTATATTAAATGAATGAAAAAATCATAGAGAATTTTATTTTTTTGAAGTAATCATAAAGAATGAAATTCATTCAGAATGTCATGACTTAATCGTAAAGGAGATAAAAACAACCACTCCTAAACCAGTAGATTCATACAAAATACCTGATGCATGATTAATTCTTTAAATCGTAAAAGGATATGAAAACAAAACATACCTGACCATCAGAGAGTAACCCAGCAACATCAATTACCGAAGTGAATTCTCTTGGAAGCAATTCTGGTTTGTTAACTCCAACTTTTGCCTCTGAACATCCCACTCCTAAAAACATTCGTTGATTCTGTTTTAGTCATTGCATTGTATATTAAAAGAATATATAAATATTATATGACACAGCGAAAAAATAAAAAAATAAAAAAGATCATTGCTCTAGCACTAGCAATCAGAATCTCTGGAAGAGAGTTACCAAAAACAAAACCATACCCATATTATATCCATTGACAAAATCAAGTAAGGGCAGAAAAAAAAAATGCTAACACAAATGCCAAAGATTATTCGTGAATGCAGATACAACATATAACCAATCCATTGTTATCTTAAAATTAACATGTATTGAAGCTAAATAAATGTGCGGCTAACAAACCAAGGCCACCATTAATTAATAAAAACTAAACATGAATGAAACATGTCAAGTAAATATATAATAACTCAAATTTAACAGAAATGAAACACCCACAAGCGAAAAAATGCACATTCTACAATGTAACTGCGGAGGAAACAAAAGACACTTGCCTGTTAGCGATATACCCAATGAGAGAGCCCCAGAGAGAAAGAAACTCAAAGATTTGGAGTTAAAATTTGTGACCCAGTTCCTGAATTTAGTTGTTTTATTGTTTGCAGAGATTGGCAAAGATGATGCTCTGAATCTGATGGGTGATGAAAACACTGAAGGTGAAGTTGTTGTGAGAGGGAGAGAGGAACGTGCAAGCTGCTGCGCAAACGCCATGCCTGGTTGCCTTCCCCTTCCCTTTCTTCTGGGACCCTACACCTGCAAATTTTTAACTCTTTCTAGTTTGGATAAGACGATTGAAAATTTGGCTTCAGAAGGTTCCAATCGTTAGTTTAAAGTATAATTCAGGTATCCTGTCTTGTCTTGTCCGCTTTCAGTGCGTCGCGTTAATTTTGAGTTCATTCCAACCCTAATCGTTTAATAAATGTGCCATAATCTTGAAAATCTTAACTCAATCCGCTTATTGTTGTGTCAATCATTTAAAAAAAATTATATGATGCCGTGATTAAAATTACGGTATCAATACCGTAATTATTAGAATTATTAAATTTAATTAACGATTCACAAAAATTATAATGTGATTAAAAAATTTAATTAAATTATATTTAACCGGTTATAGACCGGTTAAAAACTATTTTAAAAGTAAAATTTCTGCCGGTATAAATTTAAACAAAAAAAATGTTTACCTTTTAAAAGAATAACAAAATATAAAGGGAAAATTCAATCCCTAATTAACGAATTGCAAATGAGAAAGTCACAGCCACTGCCGCGTTAACTTTTGTTTGGGTGCGCTGGCGATACGTCTGCAGATTGCAGCCATTGTTGAGTCGATTTTCTGCCTCGTTGGAATTGCTGCGTCTCTGTCATCGCTGCCTCCATCTTGGTTTGGCTGTCGTCGCCCGTGCAAGGTAAGTTTAATCCTTGGCTTCCAACTTTGAAGAGTCGAAGGTTTCATGTTATGCTAAGAAATTTAGTTTTCTTTACTTGAATTTGCTAAGTAATTGAGTTCCAGATCTCTCATTCAATTTTATATTAACTGATACAGTATTCCTTTTGTGCACCCTATAATGAATTTTCTATTTTATCATCTCTCTCTTGGTTCTTTCAACTTTCAACGCCAGCAGAGTTGAGCCAACATCAATAATTATGTCCTCTTGCCGTTATTCTCTCCGTCCCCATAATTGCTCCCACTTGATTCCCACACAACTCAAAACGCCATCATTAAGATAGAGATTATTAGAAAAGCAAATTAGCCCTCGCAATATCTTTCATGTGTATGAAATGGCTATCTTAATCAATCTAGCTCCTGGTTTCGACTGAAGGGTTGTGTTTTCCTTTCAAGTTCCAACACTTTGAAGACATTAACTTTTGGGGAATCAAGCGTCTTGGTCTGATCATTTAATTTGCTGCATCAAGCAAATTTAAGTTGCTCCATCTTCTCAGGCGGTTTAATTTCTTTGCACAATTTTGCCTCAGTTCCTCAATTTTTCTTTGCATTTTTTAAAAAATATATTAGGATTAATTTCTCATATTTTCAAATGAATCATATTTTCAGATTGTAAGAGCAGCACCTCCAAATTCTTTGGTCCATCCGTTGTGACCATTAAGGCGAGGCACGTCAGAATGCCCACCACCAAGTAAGCCTATTTTTGGTATATTTGTTTGTTTGGTACAAATCATTTCAACATACAGTCTAGTTACAGTGAGGACTAGGTTTAGTTGGTCCCAACAATCACCCTGGAAATATATATGGTTCAAAAATTTTGAGTTAGATATTTGATTTCTTTTTTGGCTACAAGTTAATTTACTTCCAGTATATGATCACAGAATTATAGTTGTGTTGAGTCCAGAAAATGGGAACTTTACAGTAAGTTTGTACATGGTTTGCTCTCAAATGGGCAGATAAACGAATGCGTGGTGGATTATGGATGGATGTATGGATGGGGATGATGAAGAAATGGAAATATAAATCAGGCACATGCAAATAAACTAAGGGTAAGGGACCACAATTCTGAAACTGAAGTGTGTTGTTGTCGCATATTTGATTGTGGTGACTGGGAATTAGGTGAAGTTCCAGAAAAATTTTAGAAGAGCAGTAAAGATGACAGCAAAGGTTGTGATATTTTTAGAATTTGCTAGCTGAATTCTTAGTTCATGCCAAGCCTAACTTTGACCAATACTTTAGTACAAATGTTATTGGTTCGATTTCATTCAGAATTATAGCTGAATTGTTAGTTTATATTGATTTTTATTTTTTTTCCTGACTCAAAAATTAATTCTCCATACAAAATACAACTCTGCTAGAATACATTACGTACTTTGTGAGCTGTCACTGTTTTTGAGTCAAGAAAAAATAAAAATCAAAGTTGGGCTTGGCAGAGACTCATTATAATTAATGTTGTAAACGGTTATTGTTAGTAACTGTTCTGGAAGCAAATAATAGCTTATTTTTTCAGGAAAGGTGTTCCTAATTCTTGCTTGGGGGATTTAATTTTGGATTGAAATGTTACTTGGATTGAAATTTTTTTTTATTAGATGCATTAATGAAGTTGGCTGATTTGATTATATCAATCGCTGATTAGCAGATTATATTTGGGCAGAAAATTAATTAGCTCCCAAACAATAGGTCTACTCGAAGCTAAGTGCTATCATATCAATAAACTGATTCGCATATAAAAATATAGATAAAGTATCACATATTCCGAAGTAGAATTATAGAATGTAGTGTATATCAAATGTGTGTGATGCTATTAGTCTTTTACATAATTATTGTTTCCATTTGCTCTTCATGACAAATATATGAAACTTTGAATTTGCTATTAATTAAAGAAAGCTCTTTTCTCATTTGCTTGCTCCACTGGATGGTGATGAACATCGAACATATGTACTACAATTGGCATGTTTTCAATGACACAAGTGATGTAGTCAATGACTAAGGTCAAATGTTTAGATTGATTTGAAATGAATTGATGAAGAGCCAGCATTTGTTTTCATTTCGTGAGAGTTTTCTGAAACAATTTTTGGTGCTTGTTTATGTTCTAATTATTTTAACATTATTTTTTTTCAAATAAGTTAAAGATAAAATTGATAGATTTATTATTATTATTATTATTATTACAAAGACACACACGCACACAAATACATATTTATACACCTAAAATATATATAGAACCACAATCGCCTTATATAAAAAAAAATGTGTACAAACTGATATCGAATGGGAAAATTAGATATAGAAAACGATTAGAGGTGTTTATGAATAACATTTAATGTATTGGACATCAGTCCATATTCAATCTACAATATTACAGATTAAAAATTTTCAACCCGATTCAATTCACGAAATGAAATTCAATCTAATTCAAATCCATATGTTTGCGAATTGGATGAGGATGTGACTAGGGATAGCATAAATCTCCATAGGGATGAGCCCCTTAGAGATTTTCCCTATTTTGGGAGGGTAAGGGGTGATTTTATACCCAATTTCTTATTTTGGAAAGGGATGGGGTCGATTTCTTACACAATTTCTTTTTAAGGGAAGAGACATGTATGAGCTAGAATCCCCATCTCTTCCCTAGTTCTCCACTTACCCATTTTAATTTTTACTAAGATATAGTTCCCATTTTAATATCCAAACTTTACTAAGATATATTGTCAAACTTTACGTTTATTAAATTTTTTTATTTTCATATGATTAAATTAAACTCGAAAACTAAAAACGTATCGGTTATTTAGGGGTTATTTGAGGATCCCTTGATATTATTTGGGGAGGTGACATTGATCGGGCCTTTAAGCAATTTTGACGGGACGGGGACATATGCGAAATATCAACCACGAGTATAGGGATGTCAGTCCCCTCCCTATTAAATTGTGTCAACCACACATAAGAAAAAATAAGACTAGTAAATTGTGTGAGATAAAACTTCAGATAGAACAAAAATTGTGTAAATTAGAAAAATGAAATAAATGAATTGTAAACAAAACAGAAACTTAGAAAAATGAAATAAATCTTGTAAATTACCATTAAGTGTGAGATAAAACAAAAATTTGTAAATCACATGCAAAAGTAGTCAATTGATGGAAAAGAGAGTAAATCAATGACGGATTTCTAAATTGGAAGAAGAAATTGTAAAGAAAACAAAAATTTAGAAAAATGACATAAAACTTATAAATTGACATTAATGCTACAATAAAACAAAAATTGTGTCAACCACACATAAGACTAGTAAATTGATGAAAAATGGAATAAATTAATGTTAGAGTTGTAAATTACAAGAAAAAATTTCAAACAAAACAAAAACTTAGAAAAATGACATAAAACTTCTAAAATGACATTAAGTGGTAAATGAAACAAAAAATTTGTAAACGACACATAAAATGAGTAAATTGATAGAAAAATGGGTAAATTAATGTTGGAGTTTTAAATTACAAGAAAAACTTGTAAACAAAACAAAAACTTAAAAAAAATGACATAGAACTTGTAAATTGACATTAAGTGTGAAATGAAACAATAAATGTGTAAATCACACATAAAACTAGTAATTTGATGGAAAAACAGTAAATTAATGATGGAGTTGTAAATTAGAAGAAAAAAGTGTAAATAAAACAAAAACTTGGAAAAATAACATAGAACTTGTAAATTGACATTAAGTGTGAAATGAAATAAAAATTTGTAAACCACACATAAAATTAGTATATTGATGAAAAAAAGGTAAATTAATGTTGGAGTTGTAAATTGCAAGAAGAACTTGTAAACAAAACAAAAACTGAGAAAAATGGCATGGAACTTGTAAATTGACATTAAGTGTGAAATAAAATATAAAATTTGTAAACCACGCATAAAACTAGTAAATTGATAGAAAAAATAGTAAATTAATGTTGGAGTTGTAAATTGCAAGAAAAACTTGTAAATAGAACAAAAACTTAGAAAAATGACATAAAACTTGTAAGTGGACATTAAGTGTGAAATAAAACAAAAAATTGTAAACGACACATAAAACTAGTAAATTGATGGAAAAACGAGGTAAATTAATGTTGGAGTTGTAAATTACAAAAAGAACTTGTAAACAAAACAAAAACTTAGAAAAATGGCAGAGAACTTGTAAATTAACATTAAGTGTAAAATGAAAAAAAAATTGTAAACGACACATAAAATGAGTAAATTGATGGAAAAATGGATAAATTAATGTTGGAGTTGTAAATTGCAATAAGAGCTTGTAAACAAAAATAAAAGTTAAAAAAAAATGACATAAAACTTGTAAATTGACAATAAATGTGAAATAAAACAAAAAATTGATAAACAACACATAAAATTAGTAAATTGATGGAAAACAGGGTAAATTAATGTTGGAATTGTAAATTACAACAAGAAGTTGTAAACAAAATAAAAACTTAGAAAAATGACATAGAACTTGTAAATTGACATTAAGTGTTAAATGAAACAAAAAATTTGTAAACGACACATAAAATGAGTAAATTGATGGAAAAATGGGTAAGTTAATGTTGGAGTTTTAAATTGCAAGAAGAACTTGTAAACAAAACAAAAACTTAGAAAAATGACATAGAACTTGTAAATTGACATTCAGTGTGAAATGAAACAAAATACTTGTAAACCACACATAAAACTAGTAAATTGATGGGAAAATGGGTAAATTAATGTTCGAGTTGTAAATTGTAAGAAGAACTTGTTAACAAAACAAAAACTTAGAAAAATGACATAGAACTTGTAAATTGACATTAAGTGTGAAATGGAACAAAAAATTTGTAAACGACACATAAAATGAGTAAATTAATGGAAAATTGATAAATTAATATTGGAGTTGTAAATTGCAAGAAAAACTTATAAATAAAACAAAAACTTAGAAAAATGACATAGAACTTGTAAATTGACATTAAGTGTGAAATAAAACAAAAAATTTGTAAACGACACAAAGTTAGTAAATTGATGGAAAAATGATAAATTAATGTTAGAGTTGTAAATTGCAAGAAAAACTTGTAAACACAATAAAAACTTAAAAAATGACATAAAACTTGTAAATTGACATTGAGTGTGAAATAAAATAAAAAATTTGTAAACCATACATAAAACTAGTAAATTGATGGGAAAATAAGTAAATTAATGTTGGAGTTATAAATTACAAGAAGAACTTGTAAACAAAACAAAAACTTAAAAAAATGACATAAAACTTGTAAATTGATATTAAGTGTGAAATAAAGCAAACCATTTGTAAACCACACATAAAACTAGTAAATTGAAAAAAAAAAGGTAAATTAATGTTGGAGTTGTAAATTGCAAGAAAAACTTGTAAACAGAACAAAAACTTAATGACATAGAACTTGTAAGTTGACATTAAGTGTTAAATAAAACAAAAAAACTTGTAAACGACACATAAAACTAGTAAATTGATGGAAAAACAGGGTAAATTAATGTTGGAGTTGTAAATTACAACAAGAACTTGTAAAAAAATAAAAACTAAAAAAAATGACATAGAACTTGTAAATTGACATTAAGTGTAAAATGAATCAAAAACTTTGTAAACGACACATAAAATGAGTAAATTGATGGAAAAAAACGGGTAAATTAATGTTGGAGTTGTAAATTGCAATAAGAACTTGTAAACAAAAAAAAGTTAAAAAAATGACATAGAACTTGTAAATTGACAATAAATGTGAAATAAAACAAAAAAAATTATAAAAAACACATAAAATTAGTAAATTAATGGAAAACGGGGTAAATTAATGTTGGAATTGTAAATTACAACAAGAACTTGTAAACAAAATAAAAACTTAGAAAAATGACATAGAACTTGTTAATTGACATTAAGTGTTAAATGAAACAAAAAATGTGTAAACGACACATAAAATGAGTAAATTGATGGAAAAATGAGTAAGTTAATGTTGGAGTTTTAAATTGCAAGAAGAACTTGCAAACAAAACAAAAACTTAGAAAAATGATATAGAACTTGTAAATTGACATTAAGTGTGAAATGAAATAAAATACTTGTAAACCACACATAAAACTAGTAAATTGATGAAAAAATGGGTAAATTAATGTTCGAGTTGTAAATTGTAAAAAGAACTTGTTAACAAAACAAAAATTTAGAAAAATGACATAGAACTTGTAAATTGACATTAAGTGTAAAATGAAACAAAAAATTTGTAAACGACACATAAAATTAGTAAATTGAAGGGAAAACGGGTAAATTAATGTTGGAGTTGTAAATTGTAAGAAGAACTTGTTAACAAAACAAAAACTTAGAAAAATGACGTAGAACTTGCAAATTGACATTAAGTGTGAAATGAAACAAAATACTTGTAAACCACACATAAAACTAGTAAATTGATGGAAAAATGAGTAAATTAATATTCGAGTTGTAAATTGTAAGAAGAACTTGTTAACAAAACAAAAACTTAGAAAAATGACGTAGAACTTGCAAATTGACATTAAGTGTGAAATGAAACAAAAAATTTGTAAACGACACATAAAATTAGTAAATTGATGGGAAAACGGGTAAATTAATGTTGGAGTTGTAAATTGTAAGAAGAACTTGTAAACAAAACAAAAACTTAGAAAAATGACATAGAACTTGTAAATTGACATTAAGTGTGAAATGAAGCAAAAAATATGTAAATCACACATAAAACTAGTAAATTGATGGAAAAATAGGTAAATTAATGATGGAGTTGTAAATTGCATGAAAAACTTGTAAACTAAACAAAAACTTGTAAATGTTGCATAAAATTTGTAAATCAACATTAACTTGTAAATGTTGAATAAAACTTATAAATCACACATAAGATTAGTAAATGTAATTTGAAATTTAGGTAAATTACATGCTACTTAGGTAACATGTTACTTATTTATTTAGAATTAATAGTAGAGATTTTTTAGTTAAATCTAACGGTACACGTCAATTACGGCATCAATGTCGTAAATTTAGTTACGGCATTATAGAATGACCCATCATTTTATTTAACGTGTTTTTAAATATTAAAAATTTGTGGTACACATAAACTATACGATTTTTAAGATATAAAAAATAATTAAAAAATAAGTCAATATATTATTTGGATAAACAGTTGTGTCATAAACGAATTGTTGTGCCATAAATTAAAACGGAAGTCCACATAATTATTAAATAGTTGATTGCAATCAACCTATTAAGTAATCGAATCACTTTTAACCAATTCAAACTTATTTATTTAACCCGACCTATTTAGCAATAAAGTTATTTTTAAATAATTCAAACTTGTTTATTAGTATTATGTTTGTTTGTGTCAGATTAATTCATTAACTTTTCACTAATTATTACAAATTTCCTTTACTTAAAAAAAATCTCTACAATTATTAATTTATTTAACCCAAAACATTAGTTTGGATCTTAAATAGTGTTGCTCAAGATTAAATTGAATTATACGCATGTTTGTAAATAAATTTATTTACTTTTGGTCAATAAATTAAAAATTCAATTCCCCCCAACTTTGTAACAGGATAATTTTTTGGCGAAACTTGGAGAACAATAATATACATGGGCACTTGAATGTTTTGGATATGACAAGAATTGGTACAAATAAAAATTATACTAGATTTTGAGTGTGTTTGGAATTAAAATTAGACAGTTGTAACTTAAACGTTATAGTACTAAAATATTTGATAAACACTAAAAGTTGTATCTTGAAACATACGTTGATATGATTTTTCACTTATATTATAAAAAATATATTATATCGTTAATAATCTTGTTAAAATTATTATTTAAAATTTAAATTTACTACTAATTATTAACTTTTGTTTCATAGTTATAATTTTTTTTTTCCAACCAAAAGCACTTCAATCTCAAACAAGACTTTTGTAGATGAAACATTACCCTCAACAACATCTCGTGCAGAGGACATTCATAAGCAAAATGAAGCCACCAAGTCTTTTGAATCCAGAGCTTGGCATAAAATTTATACTAGTGTTTTGGCATCAAATAGAGTGCTCACTGTGACAGTAACAAAGTTTCTCAAATTATTAATAGACTCTGAGTCCACAAGAATTATTAGAAACAAGGTAAGGGGAAACTGGGGATAGAAGGTAGAGCAAACAAGTTCCATTGCTTCCAAATACCTTATCAGAAAGCAAAATGATTTAACCGAAAAAGCCTAAGGGAAGTAAACAGGCCAGTTGAAATAATACGAGTCACGGAGTTCCCTGTCCATGTACTCATTCCACTGGAAAAGAATAAGCGAAAAAATGAGAATGTAGAATTTTCAAATAGCAAGGTAACAACATGCCATATGTACATCAAATATTAAATTCTAAAATAATTTAGCTTAGAAGAGTCGAACAACAGACCTTAAATTTGTAAGGCTGCTTCTTCGCCTTTGCTTTCTTCCAGTGATACTGTTCAAATAACATCACCTTGTCATGCCAACTGCAGATTTAAGTAATTCAAAATGTTAGACAAAAAGAAAAAGTTTGTCTGGTTTCCTATAACAGCAGGGTTAAGAAGAAAGAAAGACAAAGTATCTGCAAGCATGAGATAAACTTGAATCTAACAGTGCTAAAACTGCATGATACCACCATGAGATGCTCAAACAGAATCCAAAGAAGAAGACAGCAGATGGGCAAATTTATAATCTGAGAGGGAGAGAGCAATATAACATACCCACAAGAAGCCCGTCAGAATTTACAGAAATCTAAGGCTAGGCCACCTGGCCAAGAGATTAGTGCACTATATAAATCTGGCAAGGCATTGGCACAAACTGGGTGAATCATTAATCATAAAGATAGTCATAGAAACATCTGTTGGGACCTAAGACCTAGGAAAAAACGTCCAACCCAAAAGACTAGTTATTAGGTTAACTCATTCTATTGATCAACCCATGGATCCCCTAACTCGCCAATTTAGGACATCAAAACAACCTCTCCCTCGAACAAAACCTCCATCAGCAGGTGACAACACCTGCTAACATTGAGTCCACCGCATACTAATTATCAGGATGTGACATTAATAACACTGGTTGAGAAAATAAATCATGAAAGTTCACTTTTTAATATAAACACAGAAGCCTGGTTCATTTTACTCATAGTTACATATATTGAGAAAGAAAGTTGTATGAAATCCTTCGCCTATGTTGCTATAATGTGAAGAATAAGATTTCAACCTTCTTTGTTATAATATGAAGAGTATGACTGAAATCAAAGTTCTATATAATGGTGTTAACTGGATAAGACTTCCTTAAAGTCTTATCCAGGACTCATTAAGGTTAACCATACCATGGAGTTCTTATTAATCAATTCCTAAGTGGCTAAATAAATTTGTAGAAATAATTAATTAGTAGGGAAGTAGTCAGTGTGACCACCCTTTAAATAACCAATGAAAGCTAAATACAGTAAAATTGTTGTACATGTGCATATTATGCATTTATTTGTGGTAGGTAGCTAAGATCTAATAAAATAATAGTTATAATACCAACTGTTGGTAACTATGACTGAAAAACTTAACTAATGCGTGGAGTAACTCATTCTACTTATTAACCCATAGATCCCTAATTTACCAGTCAATGTTGACAACTCAGCACTGTCAAATAGATTTCTCTTTAAAGTTTCAAGGAACCAGAATTAACAAACAAAAAGAGAAAAACTCTTTTACTTACAGTCCCTTTCATATAAGACACAAAATGTGGTGCCATGAAACGGATCCTTACAAATTAAGTAGCTAAGAACCTCCATTGGACATATATATAAATCCTATAGACAGGAGCAACAAGTCAAAAGTTTCAGTTGCTAAAAACCTCCACTGGATATCAAAAACTTAGTTAAGAATCTAAACAATTGAACATCTTAGACAAAACTTGAAAACTAACATAAGAATTTCAAACCTAAATTTGAGAAGGTCACGCTTAGAATGCCGGCACAGGTTATGAGTTCTTTATGCACTTCAAGTTGTTGACCCACATTGAAACACCCGGTGATTGGATCCATTGGTTATAACAGTTAGCTCTACTGCTTCATTCGATCACATTTGTGAATACATAAATAAATAAAATTTGAATAGTCGTGCCGGCATCATATAATGGTCATAGTAAAACTGCAATACCAAAGCCAAAAAATTTTCAACCCCTTAAAAAATGATATATGAAGAATCTCCACTAGAGACACAGCAACGTGCCAATCATGCCAAACAGTAACCAAAACAAACCCATTCTCCGCCATAAAATCCCCCACCGAGTTAATATGTAATCTCAATATCACAATGTGTGACAGAAAGAGAGAGGTATGGAGTTTTCTTGTAAGGATTTCAAAATGGGAAAATGTTAAGGAGAAAAAGTTGTTGAAGGTGAGACTATGCCACTGGTATAGTAATGAAATCCTGAAAAACCAAGATAGCAGTGACTGTAAAATACAGCAAGTTCACATATATGCAAACACAGCACATAATTCACACTAAAGCTGTAAAGAAAGCCTACTTAAGCTAACCAGGAAATAAAATCAAAGCCGCCATTTCACAAACATTCCCTTCTTACATAACATCAAACCCAAAAACAAAAAAACAAAAAAAAAAAAAAGAATCCCAATTAAGCAGAAACTTTTACACCAGCCCATCAAAGGGCAACTTTTAACATCACTGAAAGCGCTTTAAGATTGCCAAATTTGTCGATTTTCACACAAAGACACTTCATAACAACCAAAAAAATCCGCAGCAATAATTTTTCTAAAAAAGGAAATAAGAAGAAATTATAGCAGTAATCATGTTCATAAAATCATGAAATTAAAGAAAAGAAATCGAAAAAGAAAAGGGGAGAGAGTACTTGAATTGATTGGTGAGGTGCCACATGTAGGGATTGGACCAGGTGAGAGCAGAGAAAGCAAAGGCTCCGATCCATATGTTCTCGAACGACTCCGGACCCGAATGCGGTACACCGGGGTCTCCTCTGTATGCTTTTCCAAAGTATTTCTCCATTTCTCCCTCTCTGTATGTTGCTTCTTTTCCGTCTTGTGTTCTGTTTTCTACTTTATCCTTTTTTTCCACCCCCGATTTTCTTTCCTTTTTTTTTCCGATTTTCTTTCGCTATGGTTTATTGAACGAGTACATTCACATTTCGGATCCGGCCCACGAACGGTTAGAAGGCCCGACCCAGTCCTTGGCCTCATTGATCCAATCTTAAATTTTAAGGCTTTGTCTAAATTTAAAAGAGTAAAGAGTTGGGTTAGAGCTCAAGAAATTACGTCCGATTATATTTAAGTCGGATCACGGCCCAACCAAAAAGTTTTGACCCTCTTAAATTAATTTTTAAAATTAAAAAAAAATAACACTTAAAACATGCATGTGGTCACGATTCACTCAACTCAAATTTATCTTTATTTCATATTAATTTAGTATTTTGTATTCGATTTATTTACTTGTTAATTTGGTTAGATTATTACATCTATACTGTCTTTTAAGTTAAATAAAAATAATTTATTAAATTCTTTACAACCAAATTCAACATAAAAATGGAATAATGATAATACAATATTATTAAAGCAAATGAAGAAGTAGAGTCCAATTCTAAAACTATCAAATGAAGAAGTAGAGTCCAATTCTAAAACTATCTTGAAAATTTTAAAATAAAGTAAAAATTTATAATATAGCAAAAGGGTCTGCCCTAGCCTGATTCTGACTGGATAATAGTCGGGCATGGTCTAACCCTTTTTGAAGAGTCAACTTTCTTAAAGGCTAAGGCACTTCATTTTATATATGCTCAGGCTAAGGCTTGGCTGAGTCAAATCCGACCTGGCCCATTGCCAAGCCTATTTCCAAAAATCCCCATTTAAGATCCTCAAAATGAGGGCTTCAGCGATGATACTCACAAACATCATTACAAATTTTTTTTTAGAACAAAGAACAAAAGAATTTAGAATAAAAATAGCCTCAAAGATTGTATAAGTCATATAGCTTAAAAAAAATTTCAAATATTATCGAAGTTCTAACTTTAATTCAATAGTCAATCTCATCTCTCTTTTGATTCTCATAGTGTGTGTGTGAATCAATTCAATTAAAATTCATTCCCAAAATCTTCAATATCAACAGCCTTTGTCTCGAACAAAGAAAAGAGTAGGTCAAACTAATCTTATCATCTTGATCTCCAATTTTTTTTCTTTTTACAGGCATTTGTGTGCATTTTTTTTGTTTTTTGTTTTTTTTTAGTCAGGAGCTTTCATTCTACCCCTTAAGGTAGCCTTTTTCTCATGGTAGATTATCCTCTACATACTGGTGGTACATAGGCCCAAATTACTCAAGGATAGCTTCACTCTTAAGGGTTATAGGTAGCTATTTCTGACTATGGTGCCTGTGTATACTACACTGTATTGTGGAGATAAGAATCAAGACAAACAGTCATTTACTCAATCTAAAATTCTCAACTCAGGCTGCGTCAATCTCAAATTCTAAGTCAAAATTATGAAAGAATTGATATTAGTGCTCATGGTTTAAAGAATCTCAATTAAGAGGAAATCAACACAAGAATCAAGTATAAACTAAGGTAATATTCAACCCTTTCTAAGAACCATATTCATTGTCAATCAAATTCTTATCACTGGCTAATATTCAAAACAATGTTTTTTTTAAAGAAAAAAAACGAAACAACAAAAACTAAGTTCGAAATCTACCCCCCCTCACTTAATTCTTACATTATCCTCAAGGTAAGCTAACAAAAGACAGAATTAAACATGGGGAAATAAGATGAGACACACAAATAGAAACAAACAAAATTCAACATAACGTAGGTAAAGTAAATGAGAATGAGAGAGAGAAAGATCAAATCTGCTATGGCGTGCTCTCAAAATCTTTTCTCCAGCCATTGGGTTGCTCCCAATAAGCGCTTGGTTTATTGTCATCAGCCTGACATGGTTCTCAAGTTTCACTCATCAACGTACGCAGGTTCATAAAGTAGAGCTTCATCTACATTAAGTGTCTGAAAGTTTTCATAGTAAGGCTTCAATCTATGACCATTAACTTTGAAATCTTTACATGTCTTTAAGCTCCTAATCTCAACTGCACCATGAGGAAAAACATTAATAACAATAAAAGGCCCAACCCATCGAGAACGTAACTTACCTGGAAACAACTTAAGGCGAGAATGGAATAGCAGAACTTTCTGTCCAACTTCAAAATTCTTTCTCAAGATCTGCTTGTCATGAAAAGCCTTAATCTTTTTCTTATAAATTCGTGAACTCTCATAGGCATCATTTCGAATTTCCTCTAATTCTTGCAATTGGAGTTTTCTGTGTTGGCCGGCGGCGTCCAGTTCCATGTTACATTGTTTCACAGCCCACCATGCTTTATGTTCAAGTTCCACTGGAAGATGACAAGGCTTACCATATACTAACCTGTAGGGTGACATACCAATAGGAGTTTTGTATGCGGTCCTATATGCCCAAAGTGCATCATCAAGCCGTAAGCTCCAGTCCTTTCTATTTGGATTAACTGTCTTTTCAAGAATTGACTTCACTTCCCTATTAGACACCTCAGCTTGCCCACTAATTTGGGGATGGTAAGATGTAGATACCTTGTGAGTGATGTTGTATTTTCGAAAGAGGGCTTCTACTGACCTGTTACAAAAGTGAGTGCCTCTGTCGCTGATAATTGCCTTTGGTGTTCCAAACCTTGTAAAGATGTTACTCTTTATAAAATCTACCACAACCTTAGAATCGTTAGTTCGGGTGGCTTTTGCTTCCACCCATTTTGAAACATAATCAACCGTCAGAACAATATAGAGATTACCAAATGATGAAGGAAATGGTCCCATGAAGTCGATGCCCCAAACATCAAAAATCTCAACTATAAGAATGGGAGATTGCGGCATTTGATTTCTAGGTCCCAAATTACCTGTTCTCTGACAACGATCACAAGATTTGCAAAACAAATATGCGTCCTTAAATAGTGATGGCCAATAAAAACCGCTTGCAAGTACCTTAAGGGCTGTTCTCTTTGGTCCAAAATGTCCTCCACAAGCCAAAGTATGACAAAAGGTGAGAATAGAAGTAAATTCAGTTTCGGGTACGCACCTTCTAATAACTTGATCAGAACAATGCTTCCACAAGTATGGCTCATCCCACACATAGTACTTGGCATCACTCTTGATCTTGGCCTTTTGTGCACGGGTTATCTCATTCGGTACTGTTCTGGTAACCAAGTAATTGACAATATCTGCATACCAAGGAGTAACTATACCTACATGTAATAACTGCTCATCTGGAAAATTTTCATGCAATGGAAGTGCATCTTCGTTATAGGTAAGTCGACTCAAATGATCTGCCACCAAATTCTCAGAACCTCTCTTATCTATAATCTCTAAGTCAAATTCTTGCAATAGAAGTATCCATCGAATAAGGCGCGGCTTGGCATCCTTTTTGGTGAGCAAGTACCTAATAGCTGCATGGTCAGAGTAAACGATTACCTTAGATCCAATTAAATAAGAAAGAAATTTCTCTAAGGCAAAGATAACTGCTAAAAGTTCTTTCTCGGTAGTGGAGTAGTTAAGTTGTGCATCATTCAATGTATGAGAGACATAATAGATGACATGAGGAAGCTTACCCACACGCTGGCCCAATACGGCTTCAACAGCATAGTCACTAGCATCGCACATAATTTCAAATGGTAAATCCCAGTTTGGTGGTTGAATTACAGGGGCTGATGTCAAAACCTTTTTTAACTTCTTAAAAGCTCTTCAGCACTCTTCATTGAAGTCAAACGTTGCATCCTTTTGAAGTAAGTTGCAGAGAGGTAAAGCTATCTTGGAGAAGTCCTTGATAAACCTGCGATAGAAACCTGCATGACCAAGAAAAGAACGAACCTCCCTCACACTAGTGGGAGGTGGTAAGGAGCGTATAAGATCTATCTTAGATTTATCAACTTCAATCCCCTTTTCAGAAATAACATGGCCTAGTACAATACCTTGATTAACCATAAAATGACATTTTTCCCAATTAAGCACAAGGTTAGTGTCAATGCATCGTTTAAGAACAAGTGTAAGGTTATCTAAACATTTATCGAAAGAATCACCATAAACTGTAAAATCATCCATAAATACCTCAATGATGTTCTCCACATAATCAGAAAAAATACTCATCATACACCTTTGGAAAGTGGCAGGAGCGTTACAAAGACCAAACGGCATGCGTCGGTAAGCAAATGTTCCGAAGGGGCATGTGAATGTCGTTTTCTCTTGGTCTTCCGGAGCGATAACGATCTGATTATAACCTGAGTAACCATCAAGAAAACAATAATGAGAGTGACCACTTAACCTTTCAAGCATTTGATCAATGATGGCAGAGGAAAATGATCTTTGCGAGTGGCTGCATTCAGTTTACGATAGTCAATGTAAACTCTCCACTCAGTTTGAACTGTAGTTGGCACAAGCTCATTTTCTTTATTCTTGACCACTGTGATGCCTGATTTTTTTGGAACTACCTGCACAGGACTCACCCATTTACTATCAGAAATGGGATAAATAATCCCTACATTAAGGAGTTTCTGTATCTCTTTTTTTACGACTTCCATCATTGGTAGATTAAGACGGTGTTGTGCATCTCTCGTTGGTTTAGACCCTTCCTCTAGCAAAATGCGATGCATGCACATGGAAGGACTAATTCCCTTAATGTCGGCAATGGTCCAGCCAATCGCCGTCTTGTGATCTCGAAGCACCCTAATTAACTTTTCTTGTTGAACTGGGGTGAGGGTTTTAGCAATTATGACTGGAAGTGTTTCATTCTCACCCAAGTAAATATATTGCAGGTGTTCTGGGAGTGGTTTAAGTTCTAAGGTAGGTGCTTGCACAATCGAACGTAAAAGTTTCTCTTTTAATAAAGGCAATTCAAGGTAAGACACATTATACCCATTGGTGCGTAATGTGACTGCTCCATCTAAGATCGCAATAGCTTCCTCTACCTCATCATCCAATTTTATCAAATTTGCATGTTCCTTAGAGTCATCTTTTGTAAGATTTTTGCTTACGGCAATTTCAAAATTATCATTACCGGATAATTCAAAGAAATCCTGCACCAAAGTATTAATATTATCTATGGCAAAAACAGAATGAACATCACTGGGATACCTCATTGCCTCAAAGATATTGAAGCGGATCACTTCACCATCGAATTCCATTGTAAGGATTCCATCGTGAACATCAATCTTGGTTCGGGCTGTCTTAAGGAATGGCCGCCCCAACAGAATAGGAGTGGGATTGGACGACAACTCATCCTCCATTTCAAGGATATAAAAATCAGCTGGAAA
>MKYO02027508.1:319282-359602 GCA_002013955.2 Citrus medica | reverse complement strand
GGGTTTATGAATTTTTAACTAAATAGTAAGAAATAAAGAAATTAAAACTACGATCAAGAATTTAATAAAAATTCTAATTAAATGAGAAAGAAATAATAATGATGAAAATTTTGGTTAAAGGATCATTCGCCACCACCAAACATGCACATAATATATCAATTCTATCATCAACTTATATTGAAACTATCAACCGTAGACAACAATAAGCTCTGTTAGTCTCAATCTTTCCTTAGTGTGTCGTTAGGCAAAACAAGCTCTTCACCTAATCTCTAACCATTAAATAATTTAAAACAAGCTCTTTAAATTTAAGATAATGGAAGCATTAAACAAAGAAAGATATTAGGTTGATCTAGGCAATAAACACACAAGCTCGGATTATTTAACCTAGGTTATGTTCTCCAATTGAAATCACTGATTCCAACCTGCTACTTATGATTAAAATATCAAGACAATTACGGATCAAGAATTTTAATCTAGCAATAGAATTTATTCAAGTCCTATCTAATTGGCCACTCAAATAAAACAAGAATAAACCATGAACATTAATTATAGAAGAACATAAACAATCTCAATTAAATAAATTGAATGATAGAATTTAAATTTAATTGCATAGCATGTTTAGGGTTTTGAATTCACCCTCAACCAAATAAAAATTTAGCCTAACATAATTGAATTGGGAATAAGAGAATTGATAAAACCACTCATGAAGATTAATTCAAGCGGCTGCCTTTTTCTTCTCACAACTGCTGATTTTTTTTTCTCACGACTGCTGATTTTTTTCTCTGCACGAATTACGTCTGCACACCCTCCTCTCGCTCTCTAGCAGCTCTCCTTTTATAATGCTAGTTGACCGAATTTTTCTCCAACAAGTCTAAAGAAATCATTTTTCAATTCTAATTGAAATCATTTTCCAATTTGAACTTTATTCCTTTTTCAATTTGAACTTCTTCGTGTCCTTTTTATCCACAATCTCCAATTAATTCCCTATTCAATAAAATAATACAATTAATTAAAAATAATAAATAAAAATAACTAGCAAATATATAATAAAGGGTAAAATATGTATATTAATTAATTCCCTATTCAATTAAAAATTAACTAAAATAACTAGAATATTTAAGATCAAAATAAGAAAAAGATGGAGAAATTAATAACAAAATATATGAAAAATATGCACTTATCACAGAACTAGGGATGGCAATTGTACCCGCAAACCCGCCTAAATCCGCTCGCTGCGGGTAATTTTATCTGTTGCGGGTGGATTTAGTATTATAAACTAAAATCAGCACATGGATGCGGGTGGGTTTGGTATTAACCTTATATTCAGTGGATACCCGCATAGATATCCACCAAACCCACAATATTTTTTTCAAATATTTTTAATTTAATTTTAATCTAAAATGTATAAAGAAAATAATATCATTATTGAAATTACCAAATAGCCAAAGGTTCAAAGTTGTGTATGTGTGTAAGTGGCTCATCTCCCATTCTAAAGTTATAACCTAAAGAAAACTAAAAGCATTTCCCTTATTAATCTTAATTATTATTATAGGCATTGTGTTGGATGGGTACTTATGGTGGTGAATGAAATGAATATCTTCTCTCGGAGCTTGTTTCAAATGATAATATGAATTGTAATTATTATTTGTAGATACTAGTTTGTGTTTTTTATTTGTATTTTTTAAATGGATTTGTGTAATTTATACTTAAATTTGAGAATTTGTGTTGGATTGATGTTGAAATTTTAATTTTTCATTTACATTGTTTAAATATAAAATTGAATATGTTATATGGAATTTGAGGTTATTATTATAAATTTATATATTAAACATTTGTGACTTTAAATATGAAAACTCGCAAAAAATCTGCCGGGTACCATTGCGGGTTTGGTAATTGTTAAAACCCGCTGCGGGTGAGTTTTTTTAAAAAAATTAAAACCCGCTGCAGGTTGCGGGTGGGTTTGGTAATTTAAATTTTGTGCGGGTTTATGTTTGGTAATGGCAAACCCGCTGCGGGCGGTGCCCATTGCCATCCATACTCAGAACTTATAGTATCTTTAAGAGTATATCATTAAAATCTTAAAAATTTTATAAAAAAAAGATACCTACACCCTGAAATTTAGAAAATGATCTTATAGATTTTTAAGTTCTCAATAAGAGACATTAGGACCCTTTTTTAATTATAATATCATTTGTTTATGGTAATTGAAAAATTAACTTTAATTTTTTTTATAAATACAAATATATTTTAAATAGTTTAATTTGTCTAATAGACTAGTAATATTGGATTTTTTTAATAAATAAAATAACTTTTAGAATTTAAATTATTATATTTATTTTAATAATGTAACTGTATTTATTATAAAAATTTTAAATAAAATCTATGGGTTAAATAGATTTTACAATTAATAAAATATATCTCTTTGTATTAATAATGTTAAAACTATTTTATATGACATTGAAAATAATTCAGCTTTATATATATAAGTATTTTAATATTATGCTTCTATTTATTATAAAATTTAGTTTAATAAAATTTAATAATGTAATGTGTTAAAATGTTTTTATTATTGAAATTATTTTGAAAAATATATACTGTTAAATTTATTTTAATATTATATTTCTATTTATTATAAAATATTAGAGTCATTTTTCAGAGTTAATAGAACCAAATAGTATTATAGTTAAAATGGGTCTTGGTGTCATTTCTTGAAAATTTAAAGGTTTACATGATTATTTCTCTAAACTTTAGAGGTATAGATGTTATTTTTAATTTTTAGTAAAAAAATAATTTTTGAGGGTTTTGCCTTGATACCAAAATGCTAAATTTACCGTTTGATGAATTTATAAGATGTTATAATAAAAAAATGGAAAATTCTATAATGGTGAGATTTTAGTACCATAATAAATATGGACCCTTAAATTAAAATTCAAAATCTCCAACTTTAATTTATTAAATAGATAGGTAACCTATTACCCAAATAACAAGTATTGATAGGTTATTTTTAATATCATGAATAACTCTTCTGTAATTAATTACTTCACAATTCTTAAAGATGGCCAATGCAAAGCACGACTCATCAAACCAAGGCCCACTAGGGCCCATGGGCCAACACGGCACGACCAATCAAATGAATGGGCCATGCCGTGTTGTGGTGAAATTTTTTTTAAGGCTCGGTATAAGTCCATGTGCGCCGTGCTTGGGTTGTACATAAAAAAAGCCCACCAAATTTTTTTTCTCTTTTTTTCTAAGCTCGCATGCCTAGTATGCTTTTTCAAGCTTATCATCACATGCACTTATAACAATAACAACAATATTTCATTCACAAATGAAATATATCTCTTTTTAACGGACTCGCTTATGTTACAACAGTAGTACCATACCATACTTTTTATCTTTATGTCATGTAACCCATTAGATTTAAAAGCAAAGGATCCAACGCATAAGAGATGGTCACGTTTCTATTAAAGCAAACCGGTGAAGCCGGTTAAGAAAAGAAAAAATCACTTGTAACAAAACCCACGCATAAGAGATGGTCACGTTACTATTAAAGCAAACCGGTGAAGCCGGTTAAGAAAAGAAAAAATCACTTGTAACAAAACCCACGGTGGGTTACTCCGCTTAGCTCAGTGAAAATGCACAGTTGGCTGTTGCCTAAGGATTGCATAGATGTAAACCGACGTTGAGTCTGATTGTACTTATCGCCACCTCGAAGTCACCAACGGAACTTCCCCTTCATGGTCGTCGCCTCCAGCTGGAAAAGACCAAGCTCTACCGACGCTCTCATTTGTCACTTTCGCATTTTGGTTTAATAGGTTTCAACTATCGAACGAATTAAAGAAAATTTTGCGAAAGATAGAGGGGAATTCTCAGAAATTGGGCAAGCATGGAAGGTTTTATATTCTTTTCTTAAATCTTTAATCATTTTTATTTTCTTTTGATGAATTTATGAATATTTTTTACTTGGGATTTTTCTCAGTGAATGGTTTATTTTATTTTATTTACTTGTGGATCATCGAAGTTGTTGTTTTTGGTATTATAGAACTGGGTTGTTTGCAGGCATTGCAAGATTATTGACATATTATGCCGTGTTTGTGAATTTGAATAAACTTTGAGAAAACCCATTTGCTTGTTTTGATGTAGCTTTGAGATTTGTGAGTCATTTTGTCGTGGATTTGCATCATGGTCTGTTGTTGAAAATGCTTTGGTTGTGAAGGGTGAAATGGTGTTGAAGATAAGTTGGAATTGAATTGATTAAGGCGGCACTGGGGTAATCATCTACACTGTAATACTTTTTTGAGTATGTATTAAAAAGAAAGAAAAATAAAGTTTTATATATGAGTTTACTTCTTTTTGGTGGCTCATACTTTCTTTAGATGCCATCTTTTTCCTTTCTACCAGTAAATATCAACTGTGGCCACATATTACACATGGTTAATTAGCTACATACAGTTTTCTAGTTTGATCATTGAAGTATAGATCGAAAAAAATGGCATAATATTTATGTTTCAACATTTAACCACTTTTTAGTGAGGTTTCTACTTTACTTGCTCGTTCATTTTTTATGGGATTGTGTGTTTTTTCTATTTGGCATGCATTATACATTTATTAATTTTTCCAAGATAAGAGTTGCATTATACAGTGCATCCCAGTACATTGATTGAGTTGTTATCTAACTCCTTCATTGAGTTTTTTTATTGTTTAGTTATTTTTTAAATTTATGCTTTTTTCCCTCTTATTTGTGCAATTTTGTTTTAATTCTCTTCTAACGTGTAATATGGTGGAAATCTTCTTCGAAGTAAGATTGTTGCATTCTTCTTGAATTTGCTTACTTGATGAATTTCACAGAGTTTTTGTATTAGCTGTTGTGTAAAAAAATCTTGTATGGTTTGCTGCTGTGTCTTGCTTGATTCGATTTTATATGAACTCATCTCCCACATTCTGAGCACTGCCAGATTGTTTTCCGAAACTTATGCAGCATTTGCAAATCAAGTTTATTACAATTGCTTCTTATAGATAAAATGTAAAACTTACAAGTGGTACTAAGACTAATTTATATCCCTAGCCCACTAGAAAGAAGGCTCTTATGTTCCTAAATTATATGTTCTCCTATTATACATTACAAGCCAGGATAAAGCAATGATACAAGATAATCAGGCATGATGCAAACGAAAATTTCAGTTTTAAATTTATTCTTGTTAGTTTACATTGAAATAGAATTAGAATCAGAATCTGCAGTGTCAAATGGGGAGCTTGAATCAGGTTTTGCTTGAACAAGGGAGAAATCCAAGTTTAAAATTGGAGAATTGGCAGCTGAATCGGTGGCTGATTGTAGCTCAGGGATATCAGATTATGATTGCTACAGAATATGAACCTGTCCAAAGTTCATCTGGTTCTGTGAAATGTAATAAAAGTTTGATTCATCTGCAGCAGGAGCTATAAATGATAAGGAGAAACCAAAGTTCATCTGTGTAAGCAGCTTAAGAAGATGGAGGTCAGTCCACTCAGCAAGTGCTTCTGTGAATTCTGTGGGAAGGTACTACATTCCCCTCTTTCCTACTCTTTATCCTTTTTCATTTCTTTTTATGCTCATGGTTCAATGACTGTTCGCTTTTGCTTGTGGATGTATTAAATGTTTACATATTTCTTGCTCTTGGTAGTATGCTGTGAAGAGGAAGGTTGTGGGAATCTTGCAAAGACTTTGGCAAGGTGAAAGCTGGAGTTGCTTACGCTTTGAAGTAAGATTCTCATTGTCTGTCCTAATTACTTTTGAGTATTCAATTTAAATGATTCTAAATTCTGTCCTATATTCCTTTCCAGTATTGCTAGAGCTGTGACCGTGAGAAGTACCATTTGGACGCTGAGGGAGCAGACTGAGTTAATTTTGTTGCCAATCTATCTTTTTTTCTTTTCATTTATCTGTGATAGGAGTAATTCCTGGGGCAGGGTTGTCTAAATGGATTTCGATGCTTGGATATTTGGTTTGGAAAGTTTTGAATTTGAATCTCTTTATTAAACAGATTTTGATGGACTTTTAGTTTTGTGGTGTTAACTGCAGGGTCTGTTGCTTCAAAATTTTGGTGTTAAACATTATGGCTATAATTATTTAAATGGTCCACAATGAAAATTGATTTCCACTATTGGTAATCATTCATGAGAAACTAGCTCCAATTGAAAATTAAAGTTTTATTCTCGTATTTTAGCGCAATGAAATCAATTCCTTCAAAGGCATAGGTTGATTATCCTTTTGGATTAAATCCATTAACTCCCCAAGATACAGGCAGGCATTGATCATATTTCGTTGTGAAAACCAATGAGTTCACATGCAACAAAGGCTGAGCCGAAAGTCTTTTACCAGCGCTCCAACTCTTGCGTTACATCTAACTTTACAAAACTCTTAAGAAGATGGAAAAGGCAAATATTATTTAAACACAAGCTATTGCCGTCGCCTCTGTTCTCTCCCTCTATTTTGCCAGTAACCCACATTTTTGAATGTGTACATTCCAAGCCCTTGTCTTATACCCTCATGCCAGGCTCCTTCATTCTGATGCCCATTGGCAAAATGACAGACATCAAATCCATGCTTCTTTTCCGCAAAATATTCTCCAGCGTATGTTTCCCCATTTCTAAGTAAGAAAATTGGATGCCAATATGAGAAGGAAAAGATTTATAGGCTTATGCATTAAAAAAATACCAGAACAAACAATTGCCACAATCTACCATTAAACTTACTATCTAATGAAATTAAGCAAGGTATCTAGACCAACAAAATGAACACAAATTATCCTAATGAATGACATCTTCAAGATCACTATAACCTTTATCCACTGATTAATAAAATTACAATCAAACCTAAGCTCACTTACATTATCATCCAATAGTTGTCAGCGAATCCACTAAAGGGTAACAGTCTAGCTAATGTAAGAACACTAATTTGAAACAAGTGAAACACAATCACATGATCAATATCTCTAGTAAACTCCTGGTGATGAAATAAAAAATGATACAAGGAATAGATTTCATAAAACAAAACTACTCGGCTCACGCTATGATCCTTGTTGACCATATTCTAACAGATAAGTGCCTCATCTTTCCCCATTCATGCAAGTACCATTTCATTAATTCAATTTAGTGCTATCAACAATGCCCTCAAAATTGAAGTAAAAACTAAAAAATAACCATGGAAACCAATGCACAAACAAAGGTCACCAGTCCTTAACTCTAACAACAAATAGCACAATCCAATAACAAACACTTAATAAATATTTAACATGAGACACCCCAATTAATTAATAAAACTAAGTCCACAGGGGAAGAAACATTACCTAAAATGGTAATGGCCAATGCCATGCTTGAGCCCCACTTAAATTTGCCAACATATCGACTTCCATCCTCACAAGTATGAACTTCACATCCATGACTCTGCCCATTAGACCACTCATCTGCATAAACATCTACGGTATAAAACCTATAAACCCCAAATCCATGCCTAAGGCCTTGCCTACATTGGCCCCTATATCGGCTCCCTCTGCCCTAAGTCTCGACTCCATATCCATCATATTTGCCATCAGCCCTAGTCACCTTCATATCTGCCAATAATACACACCACTCCCATAACAATTCCCTTTGTTATAATCACCCTCATAAACGTCGCAATTGCTGTAAACTTGCACCCTCATAAACGTCACCATTCCCTTTGTTATACTCACCCTCATAAACGTTGCCATTGCTGTAAGCTTGCACCCAGCAACCCGAATTTCCCCTCTTTTCTAGCTTGGGCCTTGACCCAATTGACCAAAACACAGGCAGAGGCGACATCGAGATTTTGGAAGAATTAGAGCGAGATTGAGAGAGAACAATAAAGCCACAGAGAAGGCAAAAGCCACCGATAAGAAATCAAGAAAAAACGAATGACTTAGATGAGGAACGAGAAAATAAAAGAAGGGCAACGATACACCATAATCAGTCACAAATGAACTCTCAAACGACAGAGGTATTTGCAGCGGCAGATTTGGCGGCAATCAAAACGGAAAACAGAGATTGCATCTGCAGATTCGGAGAATTGAATTAAGGGTTTAAGTGATTCAATCAGCATAAAAACTGCTATATTAATACGTAACCGGCTGCAACGGTTGTAAGTAGCTGTATCAATTATCTAATAATTAATTTTAGCCGTTAGATTGAGCAAGTAAGCATCCAACGACTTTGGAGAATAGGGACAAAAACTGTGGTATGTTACCACAGTTGTAACATAGGCGGACTCCTTTTTAACTAAGGTGGCGTTTGTTTTTTTGTCTGAAATCTGATTAGACCTGAATTAGTCTGAATTTTGAATAGATCTGAATGTCTGAATCTGAATAATATGTTTGTTTTTTCGGCTGAATCTCGAAAAATAAGTATTAAGTTGTTTTTTTTTCAACTTAAAATGCTGAAAATATGTACTTTTACATTTGTATCCTTATTAAATTTGAATGTGAAATAAATAATATATTAAATACCACAATATTTTAACATTTATAAGTAAGATTATATTCAAGTGAATACATAATTATTTTAGAATTTAATATATAAAATACCATAAATTTCAAATTTTATCGTATATAATATAAGAAAGAAACAACATGGATATTTTTATGTGGGGTAAATATCTATGGGTGAGTTTTGGGATAGACATGAAAAATAAATTATAAAACAGGAATATTTTTGACATTAGCAAGTAATTGACTTAATTACGATTTCTCCATTAAGTAAAAAGCCAAAAAAATTAGCTTATTTTTTAAGTTAAAATTATCTAAAAAGTCTCATTAAGTTATAAAAACAAACACCTTTAATTAACTTAATTAATTAAATTAAGTCACTTTAAGTCATTAAGTTAAAAAACAAATGCCACCTAAGTTATGATTTTATAAATGAAAGACTAATGTTGTAAAATTTTAGATTTATCATTTATAATTTTATTTATTAAAATCACGATATTATTTATTCATTTAATAAATTATAAACATAAAACAATTATAATTTTTTTAAAAAATTGAGACTTAAATTAATTTTTAAAAGCCTATGCTAATAAAATATATTAAAAATTTTAATTTTTAAGATATTTGTAAAATTATAATATTTTGTGTTTACTTTTTATTAAAAAAAATTACTTTAATATGTTTTGGCCTACATACCATTGATGGCCCACATGCCGCGTGCTAGCCCATCAATGAAGCATGCTTATTATGTGCCTTTTTTTGCGTGCCGTACTTTGACCTATCTCTAATTGTGTTGTGCTTTTAATGTCTTTGTATCTAAAATTCTAAACCCAGCCTAGCCCACATGCATGTCATGTCATGCCGTGCTAGTGTTGTGCCGTACTGTACGAACACGTGTCGTGCCACGTACCGTCCGGTCCGCTGGCCATCTTTAAGAATTCTATTAATTATTAAAACATAATTAAGAATACAGTTTACGCAACATGGCTTCCACAAGTTTAATGAAAACTAATTTATTCATTTATTTGAATTAAGTAAAGAAATAAAATAAAAAAGGTTCACTCATCAATTGAATGAAAAAATTCTAGAAAAAAATTTAAAAAAATATTGAATTGAATTAAAAATATATTGAATTGGTTTAGCCGTAATTTTTAAATTATATTAAATTAAAATAAATATATTGAATTAAATAAAAAAATTGAATTGGAAATAATTAAAATAAGATGTATTGAATTGGTTTAATCATAATTTTTACATTAATTCTAGGATATTCAAATTTATTTTTTTTAATTTTCACTCATAGCATTCGTTTTGTGCACATGTTCCCTTTCTTTTAATTAAGCAAAATTATTTATCTTTCAGTAGATTAAGCAAAAACCAAGGTAAAAATATGTTCTTCTAACACTAGACATTCCTTTTCTCACATCTCCTTTTCCTGTACTATGTAGTGCCATTCCATATCGTTGAGCTTTCGACTTTCAAAAGCAATAGAGTGGCCTTCTTGCACGAGCACTCCACCAATAGCAAAGTACAAGGCATTTATTTGGATCTTAAAGGGTTTGGTGTGGTTCGAAAGGGAAATGACAGGTTCTCTGATAGCCATGTTTAACTCTTAGAAAGCTTGCAGCTGATGGGATCTTTGAATGAATGCTATTTTTGGTTCTTCTCAAGAAAGTTAGTCAAGGATGTCATCTTGGCTAAGTACTCTTTAATGAAACGTTGGTAATAATTTACCAAGCTAACGAATGACTGCAAATCAGACACTTTGGTGGGAGGCTCTTATTCGAGGATAGTCTTCACCTTAGTATTTTTCATCAGGAGCTCTCATCTTAGGATTGGTAAAATTTCCTAAATCTTGATTGGGATTTAGGATTCTATTCCATCTAAGACAGAATTTGAGATAAAATTTATCTAAATTTATTATTTGGATAATCCCAAATGGAATCCCAAATGTCTTGAAATCTGAGTTTCTAATTATATATGATAAGTTGATTTATTGAATTACATAACTAGGACATGTGTATGACAAGTCATTTTAATTATTAATATATGTATATGATGTGTAGCTCATAAATGTACTATATGTCTGATACGAGAATAATAATTATGACAAAAAATTTAAGTCATCTGGGACAATTCTAGATCTCGATTGGAATGGAATCGGGACACTTTTTTTTTCTTTCTTAACTTACTATTTAAAAAATGATCAGGATCGATAAATCTCATCCATTCCTATACTGTCACCAACCCCACTAACAGTGGACTATAATATTATTCTTTAAAACTAATCAGTTTTTAAGTCTTAAAAAAAAAAACCAAACCCATTTCCATTTTTCCAATTACAGCATACACAAGTCATAACCAATTTCAAGTTTTCAACTCACAAACCTAATTCCCAATTTAAGATTTGACAAACAAAGTCAAACCCTAACTCACTCACAACCAAAATCGATCCCAGCCGGCAGTTCCTCCACCGCTCCACGTTGCTGCATCACCCACACATTAGCATTGTCAGACTCAATAGTTAGCACTGCCTCATGCCCTTAACTAGACAATCTCCTCTTCGTCCTCTCATCATTTGTATCCTTATTAAATTTGAATGTCAAATAAATAATATATTAAATACCACAATATTTTAACATTTATAAGTAAAACTATATTCAAGTGAATACATAATTATTTTAGAATTTTAATATATAAAATACCATAAATTTTAAATTTTATCGTATATAATATAAGAAAGAAACAACAGGGATATTTTTATGTGGGGTAAATATCTATGGGTGAGTTTTGGGATAGACATGAAAAATAAATTATAAAACAGGAATATTTTTGACATTAGCAAGTAATTGACTTAATTACGATTTCTCCATTAAGTAAAAAGCCAAAAAAATTAGCTTATTTTTTAAGTTAAAATTATCTAAAAAGTCTCATTAAGTTATAAAAACAAACACCTTTAATTAACTTAATTAATTAAATTAAGTCACTTTAAGTCATTAAGTTAAAAAACAAATGCCACCTAAGTTATGATTTTATAAATGAAAGACTAATGTTGTAAAATTTTAGATTTATCATTTATAATTTTATTTATTAAAATCACGATATTATTTATTCATTTAATAAATTATAAACATAAAACAATTATAATTTTTTTAAAAAATTGAGACTTAAATTAATTTTTAAAAGCCTATGCTAATAAAATATATTAAAAATTTTAATTTTTAAGATATTTGTAAAATTATAATATTTTGTGTTTACTTTTTATTAAAAAAAATTACTTTAATATGTTTTGGCCTACATACCATTGATGGCCCACATGCCGCGTGCTAGCCCATCAATGAAGCATGCTTATTATGTGCCTTTTTTTGCGTGCCGTACTTTGACCTATCTCTAATTGTGTTGTGCTTTTAATGTCTTTGTATCTAAAATTCTAAACCCAGCCTAGCCCACATGCATGTCATGTCATGCCGTGCTAGTGTTGTGCCGTACTGTACGAACACGTGTCGTGCCACGTACCGTCCGGTCCGCTGGCCATCTTTAAGAATTCTATTAATTATTAAAACATAATTAAGAATACAGTTTACGCAACATGGCTTCCACAAGTTTAATGAAAACTAATTTATTCATTTATTTGAATTAAGTAAAGAAATAAAATAAAAAAGGTTCACTCATCAATTGAATGAAAAAATTCTAGAAAAAAATTTAAAAAAATATTGAATTGAATTAAAAATATATTGAATTGGTTTAGCCGTAATTTTTAAATTATATTAAATTAAAATAAATATATTGAATTAAATAAAAAAATTGAATTGGAAATAATTAAAATAAGATGTATTGAATTGGTTTAATCATAATTTTTACATTAATTCTAGGATATTCAAATTTATTTTTTTTAATTTTCACTCATAGCATTCGTTTTGTGCACATGTTCCCTTTCTTTTAATTAAGCAAAATTATTTATCTTTCAGTAGATTAAGCAAAAACCAAGGTAAAAATATGTTCTTCTAACACTAGACATTCCTTTTCTCACATCTCCTTTTCCTGTACTATGTAGTGCCATTCCATATCGTTGAGCTTTCGACTTTCAAAAGCAATAGAGTGGCCTTCTTGCACGAGCACTCCACCAATAGCAAAGTACAAGGCATTTATTTGGATCTTAAAGGGTTTGGTGTGGTTCGAAAGGGAAATGACAGGTTCTCTGATAGCCATGTTTAACTCTTAGAAAGCTTGCAGCTGATGGGATCTTTGAATGAATGCTATTTTTGGTTCTTCTCAAGAAAGTTAGTCAAGGATGTCATCTTGGCTAAGTACTCTTTAATGAAACGTTGGTAATAATTTACCAAGCTAACGAATGACTGCAAATCAGACACTTTGGTGGGAGGCTCTTATTCGAGGATAGTCTTCACCTTAGTATTTTTCATCAGGAGCTCTCATCTTAGGATTGGTAAAATTTCCTAAATCTTGATTGGGATTTAGGATTCTATTCCATCTAAGACAGAATTTGAGATAAAATTTATCTAAATTTATTATTTGGATAATCCCAAATGGAATCCCAAATGTCTTGAAATCTGAGTTTCTAATTATATATGATAAGTTGATTTATTGAATTACATAACTAGGACATGTGTATGACAAGTCATTTTAATTATTAATATATGTATATGATGTGTAGCTCATAAATGTACTATATGTCTGATACGAGAATAATAATTATGACAAAAAATTTAAGTCATCTGGGACAATTCTAGATCTCGATTGGAATGGAATCGGGACACTTTTTTTTTCTTTCTTAACTTACTATTTAAAAAATGATCAGGATCGATAAATCTCATCCATTCCTATACTGTCACCAACCCCACTAACAGTGGACTATAATATTATTCTTTAAAACTAATCAGTTTTTAAGTCTTAAAAAAAAAAACCAAACCCATTTCCATTTTTCCAATTACAGCATACACAAGTCATAACCAATTTCAAGTTTTCAACTCACAAACCTAATTCCCAATTTAAGATTTGACAAACAAAGTCAAACCCTAACTCACTCACAACCAAAATCGATCCCAGCCGGCAGTTCCTCCACCGCTCCACGTTGCTGCATCACCCACACATTAGCATTGTCAGACTCAATAGTTAGCACTGCCTCATGCCCTTAACTAGACAATCTCCTCTTCGTCCTCTCACATGAGCCACAATAATACCTTCACCGTCAACTTGCCGTCGCTAGCATAGCAAATCCCCCACGTTGTCTCAGCTTGCCGTTGACTCTTCAGGCACAACAAATATAAGATTGCAATTATTTTGAGATTTGAGTACAATGAATGTCAATCTAAGAACAATTTTAATTTTGTTAGATTTTCTCTTTTTTTGGTCCATTTGGTTAGAATCCTTTGTACCCTGTGTTATCAATCACACCAACCATTTGATTTCTAAATTGCTATGTTTTGTTGTTCAAGGGAAGGATGGAATAAAGAAGATAATTTTACCCCCGTGGCCTGTGTGCTATCAGATTATTTAAATTTATTGGTTTTTAATGATGTTTTGACTATATGATGATGCTAAGGTTGTAGAGTATGAAACCTTTTTCAAATTTTATAATATGTTAATTAGAATATTACTGACTTAAGATTTAAAGATATTAAAAAAAATACAAATAAGATATTGTATGTCAGGTATTAAGAACAAATTAACACTTAGAATATCAGCAAACAAAAATTTTTTATATTAATTAACACTTAGAATATGTTCATGCATACAAAAAATTATGGTGCGATTGGTATTGTTTTTCAAATGGTGTTTTTGAATTTCTTTTTAAAAAAAATAAGAAGGATTAGTTTTTGGTGAAAATAAAAACGTGTTTGGTAGTTTATTTTAAAACTAACATCAAAAAAAGAAAAAGAGTAAAATGTGTTTGTTAGTTTGTCTGAAAAAATACAAATAGTAAAAATGTATTTAATATAATTTTTATGAATTTTTTTTAGAATAGTTATATGATATGTATAAATTTTAAATTTATCTTTTTGTTATTTTAGATATTTTTAAAAAAATGAATAAACAAGTAAAATATTGTAGTAATAAATATTAATATAAAATTATAAGTTTTTATATTATTACAAAGTTTTATAAAATAAAATATTATAGAATAATTTATAGAACATCCATAATTATTTCAAAAGATTATTTATTATTTTATTTTAAAATATTTTTAAACAAAAATTATTGCATAAACATAATAAAAATTACTGTATATATATCATTTTTAAACAAAAGCTTCATATTTGTATTTAATATCTCTTTAGGCCCACAATTGTTTTTAATGTTAAAAACCCACAAAAGTCACCAAAGTGTGGTCCCCATACAATTAATCCATGTAGAATAGAAAACAAAATTCAGAAAACGCAAATATTGTGTTTTGTGCATTTGGTTAAAAAAGTTAAAGATTGGAAATATTTCATTTTCCATAATTTTTCATTATAGCTACGAAACGCCTCGGCCAAACGCATTTTATATTTTATTATTTTTAGAAAACGAAAAACACTCAGTAAAAAACGATACCAAATGCACCCTTAATTTCTATATATTTATTAGTTTAATTAATCATGAAATTTAATAATTTATGTATAATGGCCGATGCTTGGTTTATCAATTATCATCATCAAATAGTCTAATTACAAAAAGTAATCAATTTACATGCATATATATGTCTAATTTGGTGTTGTGTTATGACCTATGATAATTAAATTTTTTAAGTAGTAGCTTGATGTAAGAATAATAATTACAAAAAAATTGATTGTACATGAATATATTATGATTTCAGATGTTTGCATTGGATAATTCAAGAGTTTACGACAACTCCCAATCAAATGAATCTGATTTTGATGAATTTAATGGTGTGCCACCAACTACTATTAATGCCACATTCGAATAAAAAAGGAAAAGGTCATCAATGATGGCATCGGAACCACCTAACCCAAGAAAGAAAATGGCTCCAAGATCAATCGTGTGGAATCATTTCACTAGATTAGCAAAATATTAGGATTGGTGCAAGTGTAACTATCGTGGTCAAGAATATGAATCTAAAAGTTCGTTGGATGGGACTAGCACATTGAGAAACCACCATGAAAGGTGTGAAGAGTACAAGAATTATTGAGACAACCAAGTAGTTTTACTTAAGAATCTACTAGTGGGAGTGAAGATTGTAGTAAGCTTGTGGTTAGAGGGTTTAGTTAGGATGTTGTTAAAAGGGTAACTGTTAAAATGATTATTCTTGATGAGCTGTCATTTTCACATGTGGAGAATATCATATTTAGGCATTTTTGTAGTGTTGCATGTCCGAGATATGTTGTCCCATCACGTAGAACCATTACTAAGGATATCCTTGTCTTGTTTTTGGCTGAAAAAGCTTCTTTGAAGAGTTATTGAGTGATAGTAAGCAAAAAGTCTCTCTTATCACTAATATTTGGACTTCGATTACGACATCCAGTTATATGGTAATAACAACTCACTTTATTGAAGATAATTGGCAGTTGCACAGAAAGATCATTAGTTTTAACATGGTTCCTGATCATAAAGGGGAGACAATTAGTAAGCAAATAAAAAAATGCTTGCTTGATTGGGGTATCAAGAGTGTGTTCACAATCACCATGGATAATGCAAGTGGAAATGATAGTGTCATTCCGTATTTGACGAATAAATTGAAGACTTAGAGAGATGATGCCTTACTGTTGGATTGTGAGTATTTGTATGTGCGTTGTTATGCACAAATTCTAAATCTTCTTGCTGATGAAGGGTTGGGGAAAATAGACAAGAGCATTGTTAGTATCCGTAATGCTGTGAAATATATGAGGTCATCTACTCCAAGATTTCAATCATTTAAAATTCGTGTTGAGGAAGATAAGATTTTAGGGCCGAATGGTCAAATTTCTTGAGGAAGTGAAGATTTTAGATTATCATGCTTGGTGGAATTCCACCTATATCATGTCGATGACTACTTTAAAGTTTAAGTCGGCTTCTGATCGAATAGCAAACGAGGATAAGCTTTACAATGCTTATTTTCATGAAAAATAAGGTGTGGCTGGGAGTGGTAAGAGAAGGGTGGGGCCTCCAGGAAGTGATGATTGGGAAAATGCTCGACGAATGGTTAGGTTTTTGTGGATTGTTTAAAATGCCATGTTGACATTTTCTATTTCGTTGAGGGTGACATCGAGTAATTGCTACAATGAGATACGCAAAGTTGAAAAAGCTTTGAATTCAATGGCTAAAAATGTTGATCCACATTTGAAAGGGTTGACATTGAGCATGAAGGAAAAATTTGACAAGTATTAGGAGTGTATATTGAAAATAAACAAGTTGTTGATTGTTGCTATTATGCTAGATCCACGGAGCAAAATGAATTTCATAATAGTTTACTTTGAGAGTATATATGGCAAGGGTAGTGAGAAATGTGGTGAGATGAAAAGCATAGTGAAAAACACTTTGCATATGCTTTATGAAGCATATAGTGCAAAATACCCCAGTACAAGTGCAAGCCATACTAGTGGTTGTGGGTTTAGTAGTGGGCTGACTTTTCTGAATTTTGGTGATACCGATAATGATTATGAGGATCATTTCTATAAATACACTGAGATGCTTGCTAAGATAAGAGATAACGTAGAATTGTCAAATGAGTTAGACTTTTACTTGATGGAAACAATTGAATTTCAAGTTCCTAATTCATTGATACTCAATTTAATATTTTGCTATAATGGAAGTTTAACAGTTCGAAGTATCCAATTTTATCACAAATAGAAAGAGATGTCCTTGCCACTCTAGTAGCTACTGTTGCATCCAAGTCAGCATTAGTATAAGAGGTCATATTTTAGATAACTATAGGAGTTCTATGACTCTTGATATGGTGGAAGCACTCATATTGACACAAAATTGGTTATGATCTTCATTTTTCGTGGATGCAACAACAAACCTTCAAGTGTTGGTTGAAAAAAATGAGTTTATGAATGCACTTGCGAAAGGTATAATATATAATTATTTTATGATTATGATATTAAGACGTTTTAGTTTTTTATTTTATGAGTTATTTGCTTTTAAGTCTTTTTGTTTCATGTAGAGCTTCGTAAATCAACACAACCGGACCATCCAAGTGTTTCAACATGAAGACTTTTGGTTGGTCAGTTACTTGCTTCATCTAGGATTGGTGAATTATTAATCTTCATGTGTATCTTTATAAATATGAGTTGTTTGCGATTGAGGCTTATAGTTGCAATAATAGTTGGTTGAAAAAGAATAAATTATATGATTTGTTGGTATTATGATGTTTTAGAAAGTAACAGTTGGGTAAAGAATGAAGGACAGATATATATATTGGTTGTTGATGCTTGTTTGGTGGAGGTTAATTGTTGCCTAATGGACTGATTTGCTTCTTTTTTTTTCTTTTTTTTTGCAAGATTGACTGATTTACTTTATCATTTTCTGTTTGTTGATGGAGAAATGGAGATGGTTTTACTTTAATTCAATAATTTTATGCATGTTTTTATTTTTTTTGGATTAACTCATGACTTGGAAATTGGAATTGGAATTTGGAAGCTGCTTTCTTTATTGTTATTTTCTTTTATTGTTGTAATTTGTAGTGGAATATTTTCAATTGGGTGTTGAATTTGGTGTTTTGATAACTTGAACATTTCATCATTTGTTGAATATTTTCATAATTTACTTATTTTGCTATTTAACTGGTTTATTTTTGGCTAATATTGATTTTACCCGAATTATTAATCCGACCTAAATTATTAACCCAAATTATTTTGCAACCCGAAATTTACAACTCGAACCAAACCGAACCGCACTGAATCAAAATAATTTTTCAACCTGTTTAAGTTGAATTCTTAAAGTTGAACGAGTTGTAAATCGAACTAAAAACCAAAAAAACTACCAAAAGTCCCACCCCCTATATATTGCATATTAACTTTTTTTTTTAAAAAATTCTTACAGCAGCCGTGGCCCCTGCATGTATCTTCGAAAGTCCCTTCCCTCGACTCAATTGTATTTCATCTGAATAAAAAAAAGTCTGAGATTGTTTCCAAAATCAACAGGGTCTTTATGTATATTTGAACAAACTTCGGGGCCTTGGTAGCTTTTTCCCAAAACTAGTAAAAGGGGTTAAAAGTAAGTAGCAAAGGAGAGTTTGGTAATTTGCTTATATAAAACCCAGTACAGCGAGCGCAGAATTTCTATACGCGGACGGGTAGTGCTTAGAAATATTGAACTTTTTTTAAAGAGAAAAAATAAAAAATAAAAAATAAAAAGAAAATATTGTACACTGATTGGGTAAATAAGTTTATAAATAAACCCAACCAAAGCTTCACTTCATCGTCTCAATACTCATCAGCTGTTTCACTTGTCCCTCAGCCGATCCACCTTCCTCTTTTTTGGGGTCTTACTGGGGTTTTTCAATTTCTCAAAATTCCCTCCATATCCCAAAATCCCTTTTTCACAAATTCAAAATTCACTATTTTTTTCTTCCCTAGGGTTTATTATTATTTACTTTGTTACAATTTTTCTCTCAATTTTCTTCAGTTTTAAGGATAACGGATTTGGCTCTCTGGGATTGTCAATTCTAATGAGTTAGCATTCTTTGTTGATTAATTAGCGATTACTTGTGTCCAATTTTCAAATTTTGTAGTTTCTAGGGTTTGCAACCTTTCCAACGGTTCTTTTCCCTGTTTGCTTGCTGAGAAAGCGCGAGAAACGGGAAGGGAAATTAATGTTTTAATTGGGTTCTTTTAGTAGTGTCAGTTGAAATAATTTCCGACTTAGAGTTGGGTGTTAATGGGGTGAATAATGAGAGATTGCGATAAAACCCTAGTTTTGATATGAGGTTTTGAACATGAACCATGGAGGTGGAGAGAGCACATCAAGGAGCGAATCCAGAACCGACACGTCATCAGACAGACCTAAAGCCGAAGACTTTAGTCGAGCAGTGTCGAAAATGGCGGTTGCACAGATATGTGAGAGCGTGGGCTTTCAGGGATTCAAGGACTCGGCATTGGACGCCCTTTCGGATATTGCAATTCGATACATCTGTGACTTAGGTAAAACATCCAGCTTTCAAGCTAACTTAGCCTGTAGAACTGAATGTAATTTGTTTGATATAATTCGCGGAATAGAAGATTTAGAAGTGTTAAAGGGGTTTATGGGTGCCGCAGAGATTGGTAAATGTCTTGTGGGTTCGGGGATAGTTAAAGAAATAATTGACTTTGTGGAGTCGAAGGAGGAAATCCCCTTTGCACAGCCAATCCCACAATATCCTGTTATTAGGAGTCGGAGATTGATACCGAGTTTTGAAGAAATGAATGAAACACCACCTGGGAAGCATATTCCATCTTGGTTGCCAGCTTTTCCCGATCCTCATACGTATATATATACACCTATGTGGAATGAGAGGAAGTTGGATCCTCGTGCTGATAAGATTGAACTAGCGAGGCAAAGGAGAAAGGCAGAGATGGCTTTGTTGAGTTTGCAGCAGAGGTTGGTGTGCAATGGTGAAACCGGAACTTCAGCCTCAAGGCCTGCAAATGATGAGGAAGAGTTACCCAAAACTGGTAGTAACCCCTTTTTTGCTAAGCCATTGCAATCTGGAGAGAAAGATATATCTCCAGTTGACTTGCCAGCTAAGCTTAAAGATAAAATGTCTGGGGGGAACCATATGTCTGTGATGGAGGCATTTGCTCCTGCTATTGAAGCAGTGAAAGTTAGTGGATTTAGTGATGATGCAGATGGTGATAGGAGGTATCTTCCCGAGAAGAGGCCAGCTGTTCATTTTAAATTTAGAGCTGGCAAGAAATTTTTGGGTGAAATTTTGGATTCAAGTCTTCAGAAGAAGGGTGGTAGAAGAAGTGCATCATTTTGGCGGGATGAGGAGAAGGATGACAAGAAGAGAAGAGCTGAGTTCATTCTTAAACAATCTATAGAAAATCCACAAGAACTCTCTCAGTTGTAAATTAGTTTCGTTTCTAGCCTGCTTAGTAGCAATTATTTTAGTTTAGGAATTGGTGCTAGCAGAAGGCTTTGGGTGCCCAAGGTAGGGGCATGCTATTACTCTGGTATTGGTATCATGGGGATTCTGTTGGGAATCCTGTCTCATCCCACTCTAACAATTTTAATAGGTACGTGAGTGCTTGTTTTCAAGTTGTTCTTGTTCAAGTCTAGACTGATTCTTTGAAAATGAAATTTTTACTCTTTTAACCATAATGTTGTAATTTTACTGTTACTTGTTGTAGTGTATTGATATATTGAATTCTGTGTTTCTAGTATTCACAACTATTTTCTTCCTTTGATATGTGATAAGATGGATATATTCTGTACTGCCTTTTTGCATCTTTTTATCATTAATTTCCAATAGTTGACAAATTGATCAGTTAATTTTGAGGGTAAAAGCCAACTAAGGAATTACATACTTTAAGAAAGTTAGTGCCAACAATAATATGGGAAGATAGAAAGAAGAAAATCCCTAATATTAATCAGACCATGCAGTCCTGAAAAGGTGGAAAGATTTTCTTAAGATTGACTGAAAGAGTTTTAGGATTGTGGTGGCGGACGAATAATTTTATGCTCATACAGCATGCCAATATTTGTACATTACTTGTTTGAAAGCCTTTCTGAAGTTAATTTTGTGCTGTTTTATAAGTTTCTTGGTATCAACATATGGTTTTTGTTTCTAAAGAGGAGAAAAATAGTTACATAAATTTCGTATGTTTAGTTATCAGGGATGGTTAGTTGCGGTCTTGCTTGCAGACCACCATTTCCAACCTTTAGAAACCAATTTTCTTGTTTCCTGAGAGAAATGTTCTTGATATTTGCAGTTATTATTATTATTATTATTATTATTATTATTAATAATATTATTTTTATTTTTTGGGGGGTTAGCTGTGTATTGTTTTGATGTCATCATCATGAATACAATGACTACAATTATAACAGCTCCAAATTGAATTTGTGTGGTTTCTCCACTATTCCAATATGCTTTTCTGATGGGATACTTATGATCATGCCTGCTTGACATGGGATGACTAGTACACCCTTTGATTGAGTCCAAATTCTCTCTGCGTCATTTAATAACCTGATAAAGAATGGATCCACAAGGTATCTGAATGGAACAGAAGGTTTCTGTACCGGACCATTGCTCAGCACAACTACAGGGAAATGCCCTTTCTTGACAGTTCCAAAGCTGTATGTGCATCTGTTACTCGTGCGGTCTCTTGCTTCCCCTGAAATGGAAGTGAAAATGTTTTTGTAACTGCTTCATTGCATTCTTAACCCTGAAAAAGGAGGAAGTATTGCTGTATTCTTGTTTTGGCCGATCCATGTCCTTTGAGCTATCTGTTTTCAGACTTTTCCTTCTTCAAATCCTGCCTCTGTTTTGGTTTTCGTTTCTTGCCTATTGGAAAATTTCATTGGGTATAAATATAACCCGGTCTGGAGATTTGGTGATTTTGAATGCTCTTCAGAAGGTCTTGTAAGGTCACCTGCATTGCTTTTCTCCAAACAAATGAGTGGTTAGTAAATGTTTTGTTTACAAAGGTGTTACAGTGATGAAATTTTGTGGTGAATGGTATGATAAACGGATTATCTTCAATGTTGTCCTTTATAAGTTTCATTTAAGTAAATGAAGATGTTGACATTTAGTGTATCAATGCTAAATTACAGTTTACCATCCTGAAAATGTAGGGGATACCGTTTATATGTATAATTAAACTTCCTGTAATTTCAATCATTTGCCATATGCCAGGCCTGGTAAAATTTCTCTTAGATTAAGCTCTTTCCGTATTCACAACTTGGAATATATTCTGAGTTTTACCTATCTGGAAATTTTTATGAAGCATTGTTGTTGGGGGATCATTTTGACCATTGAATGTTTTTGCGAAGCCTAGAGGAGAAAATAACTTGATAGGATTGTGGAGAAATTTTTACGAGTTTTGTATGTCTAATATTATTAAACCTGGAGAAAATGGCTTAAGTTTATATAATCAAGAATCATTTTGCTGCAGAGTGGCATGCATCTGCCAGAATGCGTGCTTCTGTTCAGTGATAATCACTATTATTTTGTTCAATTGAATTGTTGCATTTTTCAGTTGTCTTCCTTGTTTAGTTATAGTCTATTTTGTTCAATTGAATTCTTTCATTTTTCAGCTGTCTTCCTTATCTATCCATATGTTTTTATTATTATTATTATTATTATTATTAATAATATTATTTTTATTTTTTGGGGGGTTAGCTGTGTATTGTTTTGATGTCATCATCATGAATACAATGACTACAATTATAACAGCTCCAAATTGAATTTGTGTGGTTTCTCCACTATTCCAATATGCTTTTCTGATGGGATACTTATGATCATGCCTGCTTGACATGGGATGACTAGTACACCCTTTGATTGAGTCCAAATTCTCTCTGCGTCATTTAATAACCTGATAAAGAATGGATCCACAAGGTATCTGAATGGAACAGAAGGTTTCTGTACCGGACCATTGCTCAGCACAACTACAGGGAAATGCCCTTTCTTGACAGTTCCAAAGCTGTATGTGCATCTGTTACTCGTGCGGTCTCTTGCTTCCCCTGAAATGGAAGTGAAAATGTTTTTGTAACTGCTTCATTGCATTCTTAACCCTGAAAAAGGAGGAAGTATTGCTGTATTCTTGTTTTGGCCGATCCATGTCCTTTGAGCTATCTGTTTTCAGACTTTTCCTTCTTCAAATCCTGCCTCTGTTTTGGTTTTCGTTTCTTGCCTATTGGAAAATTTCATTGGGTATAAATATAACCCGGTCTGGAGATTTGGTGATTTTGAATGCTCTTCAGAAGGTCTTGTAAGGTCACCTGCATTGCTTTTCTCCAAACAAATGAGTGGTTAGTAAATGTTTTGTTTACAAAGGTGTTACAGTGATGAAATTTTGTGGTGAATGGTATGATAAACGGATTATCTTCAATGTTGTCCTTTATAAGTTTCATTTAAGTAAATGAAGATGTTGACATTTAGTGTATCAATGCTAAATTACAGTTTACCATCCTGAAAATGTAGGGGATACCGTTTATATGTATAATTAAACTTCCTGTAATTTCAATCATTTGCCATATGCCAGGCCTGGTAAAATTTCTCTTAGATTAAGCTCTTTCCGTATTCACAACTTGGAATATATTCTGAGTTTTACCTATCTGGAAATTTTTATGAAGCATTGTTGTTGGGGGATCATTTTGACCATTGAATGTTTTTGCGAAGCCTAGAGGAGAAAATAACTTGATAGGATTGTGGAGAAATTTTTACGAGTTTTGTATGTCTAATATTATTAAACCTGGAGAAAATGGCTTAAGTTTATATAATCAAGAATCATTTTGCTGCAGAGTGGCATGCATCTGCCAGAATGCGTGCTTCTGTTCAGTGATAATCACTATTATTTTGTTCAATTGAATTGTTGCATTTTTCAGTTGTCTTCCTTGTTTAGTTATAGTCTATTTTGTTCAATTGAATTCTTTCATTTTTCAGCTGTCTTCCTTATCTATCCATATGTTCAACGAAGCGATTGCCTGCTTGAAAGTTATAAGCAGGTCACCATGAATGGTGTTAGTTTTTGCGTGCGACAGGTCATCATGAATGGTGCTAATTTTTGCGTGCCTCTTAAGTTACTACATTTTGAACCTATTTCAGCAACCGAACCATTTCAGGAGTTTCATGTTTATACATTGAAGATTGTAGTTCAGTCACATCGGTTATAACCAGGGTAACTGCTATCCCGCTGCAAATATTTAACAACTTTCAAATGCTGCCTTCTTGACAAAACCAGACAGGATTCTTGATCTTCGTCAGTTTAGTGTTACCAGACTGCAACGTAGAGCTTCTGGGGGTTAATGCAAACACCGCCCCCTAAAAATACACTTATGTATCAGTATTTAGCATTCCTGAGGTTAATGCAAACACCGCCATGTAATGCAGTATTTAGCATCTATCATTTGCAGCCAGGTTAATCATACATGAAGCTCTTTCCATATCTGCAATTCAGAAAACATTCTGAGTTACTGTTGGATGATATTCAGCCTTGAGATGCTACAGCTCCACAATCTATTGCATCATAGCCAGAATGTGTTTGTTTTCAGTCATAATCACTGTCGTTTTGTTTAATCTAAAAATTGCATTCTCCAGCTGAACAATCCAGGATTTATTGATTAATCATATTAGACTGTAGTTGAAGTGGAACCACGTCAAATAATATTGCCACATATTCATCAGTTGCTACTTGCTATGAATCTTTAGAATACGACTGTAAAATGTCCTTGAAGTGGGCTAAGATGTTTAAGATCTCCGACGAGGAAAACAAACATTATCTTCCTGGTGAAAACATATTTCAATGATATCAGTGTAAAATGCGAATTAAGATTATCCGTTTTCATTCAATGTTCACCAGATAAGGCTCAAGACTGATGCAAACATCATTCTACAAAAATCTTAATGAGACTTCAATAAACACATAAAATTATCGACCATTTGTTTGGAAAGATAAACAAGAGAAGCAAATAACGGCAGATAAAGAAAGATCATCTAATAACCAAAAATAGTTGAGACAATAGGTAAAAGCCAAATGTTTATCCCCTCAACCCGTTTCAACTTCACACACTGTCCCAAAGCGCTCTCCTTTGATTAAGCTTCAAGAAAATTCTTTCAATTGAAAAGAAACTGCCTTGATGTTACAGCTTCAATTCAAAAGAAACAGCCTCAAAGTTTCAGCTTCATGTCTATTTCTGAACAGAAGACTTTCGCACGATGGTTAAAGATCATGAAATCTAAGTTGCCTGGCAAAGAAACCATCCTGCAAGCAAGAATACAAAAATCCTTAAGTGAGCCAAGGAACTTTTTATGATAAAAGAATATTGCTAGCAGTCACATTAGCTGTCCTCTTACATTAGTGACCTCTAGCCATACATAATAAAAGAGAAGCTACTCAGAATTTTAGTACCCTAGGTTTATCTGCCATCCACCATTTTATGGTTACGTATATTATTCACCTTGCTGCATTTGCATGAAACTTGCTGTGCACCTTTGACCAGAGTCAGGGCAGATAATATAGTGTAGAACCAAGTGATTAATGTGTTGAATAGTGAAAAAACATTAGGACAGGATGTTGTCTTGGGGTACTGCCATTTAATATAAACATGGTCATACATTCATCATATAATAACACATATGGCGAGTGTTGTATTTATTCTGGTGGTCAGGATACTTGCCTATAGACACAGATATTTGGTTTATTCCCAGTCCTTATAAATTCATCCAAGGAAACAAAGGGGCACATGTTAATTTAGGCATAGAATTGGTAGAAAATCTCCACTCTTTAGATTCTTAATCTCCCATTTAGGGGTTCTTTTGGCTCCCAGCAAGCACAAGTGTGGACTAGGGGAGCTATGTCAAATTACATAAGCTTAAGGCATCCTAGGAATAAAGTTTACAGTGATGTTTAACGTACAGATATGAGAAGTCATGCAACAGACAACTATACTTAAATCTTCTAAAATATCTGTCATCTATAAATGCCTGTATATGTTTAGGCAAAAAGGGATGAGACACTCAAATCTAGCAACACAATGTACCGGTGCCACATCCAGCAGACCAATATGCATCATACACCATAAAAAACAGTTTCTTCAATTATGCTTCACTTTGCACGGTATGCACATAAGCCTAGGGCATTATCAGAACTGTAAAACAAAGTTTACTAGTAATTTTTGTTTTTTTTTTCCAAAATCCCACCATTGTCCATACTTATATGTTAAGCAAATCATATTGACACACACTTGTTGTAGCATCAGGAAACCAGTCTTACAGATCAATTGCAAGATTCTAAGCTTATCTGGCAACAAAAATGGCATAATTGGCGCAATCGTATTGGACATATATGAACTCAAGGAGACCAAACCAGCATACCTATTTTCCTCAGAGTCGGGATGAATGGACAGAAATTTCCCCGGCACGGTTAGTGCTGCCCACATGCATAATACTAACCCTAGAAGCAACTCAATCACCATCTGAGTTTCCAGAAACAAAATCAAAAGACTTAAGCAAGCAAGAAGAAAATTTAAAAAGTTATTTGAAGGAAAAAATGGAAAAGAAAATCCAGCAGTACTCACATTCATTGGAGGATTAGAAAACTCCTCTTCCATGATTTTCAACAAGCCCCTATCTGCCACCAAATCAAATCAATTCAAATTAAATAAATTTTTTTTGGTCTAAACAAAAATCAATTTAAATCACAAAACATAAAATTAGTTGGAAGATTAGGGAATTACACTGAACTGTTGAATAAGCGGCGTGAGCGAGAATTGAAACTCCAAGCACTCCAACAATGAAACCTAAACCCATTCTTCAAGTTTCGTTTCTCAGATTCGTTCTACAAGATCTCTGAAGATCCACGGATTGCTGTGCTGGCGCGATCTTCCCGGTGGAAACTCCAAAGCAGAACTTGGACCACTTGGTTAGCCTAAACGCTGCCGTTTTTATAATAGACATAAGTGTTCATAGTCAATGGACTACGGCACAACTTATCGAATAGATATAAGTGTTTAGTTATATAAACTCTTTTTTAAATTTTAGTTGTTCCTTGATTATTTTTTAGTAAACTTTTTGAAGATTAGATAAAATTCTGTTTGGTATAATTTTTTAAATAAAAATTATTTAAATAGAGTTTTTATTAGTAGAGTTATTATAAATAAAGTTTTTATCAAAAAAATTTAATTATTTATTAAAAATTATAAAACTACTTTAAAAGACAAGTTTTTTTAGAGTTATGCTATAAAAAAATGAAATAAAATGATTAAATAAGTCAATAATATTTTAGATAACTTAACATTAAAAAAAATAGTTTCAACCTCTATTCTTAAAAGCTCAAAATTTAAATTTTTACTAATAGAGCTACAATAACTTATTTAATTTTCAAAAGTTCTACAAAAAAAAAATAAACAATAACAAAAATTTGAAAAGAGCTTATGAGATTCAATAAACACTTATGACTATTAGATAGACTATATCAAATAGGTATAAAGCTATTTTGCTAAGCAAAAACTTAAATTTTCGACTTTTGGGAGCAGAAGGTGAAATTTTTTTAAAATATTAAATTATGTAAATTATTTATTTGACAATCTTATTTATTTCTTTAATATAATAACATAGCTTTAAAAATTTTACTTATTGAAGTAATTTTATAATTTTTAATAAAAGCTATGATTGACAACCAAACAACTAAAATATTTTTGATGAAACTTGTATATATAAAAGCTCTACTAACAAAAACTTTATTTCAATAAACTCTATTTAAAAACTATACCAAACGGAGTCTAGTGATTGATAATAAGTACCTTGATATAGCTTATCTAATCAGTAATCCCAAAAGTTATTTTCATAATTTCAATTGTTGTCTAATCTTATTTTGAGTACAATTTTTAAAAATTATCTCAATTATTTTATTTTTAATAGTAAAATTTTAAATTTTTAAGAGTAGAAATTACATAATTTTGTTAAAAATTAAAAAAATATATTTAAATTAATTTGTAACATTTAATAAAAAATTTTATTAGCAACCGCATAAATAGCTTTCTTTTAATAAAAGCTCTATTTATAAAAAAAAAATTACTAATAACAACTCTATTCAAAGAGTTTCAGTGAATTTCCACTTTGCATGTATTTTTGATATTTTTTTGGGTATTTTTAATTACATGTGCGTGTATGTTGTTCAAATGTTCAATAAATTACTATATTGTAAAATACACTTGTATGTTGAATCAACGAATTATGACTCCTGCCAAAATAAAGCTGTGATTTTGAAGAGTGTGGCTAAATAATGTGTATGTTGTGATAACACCATAGCATAGGAAATTTATAAACAAAACAATTCAAAACAATTTTTTTTTTGTCATTAATTATGAAAGCGCATAATAATGAAAAAAGTTCGTGTATGCAATGTTGTGATTTTATGATTATCCAGCCAATAGTCCAATATTGTTATGCTTCATCTGTTGATGCGAGATTATGGTTGTCCTCGTTCTACGACCAGGGTATCTGCTCGATCAACTTCTCCACGACCAGGATCTCTTCTCGTAAAGATTCTTCTCCAGAGGTTCCTGCGCACACAGACAGATCAGAGACGCCGACGGTTTTGCCGGAGTAAACCCTCCGATGCTCAAGTCAGCACAAGGTATTTACGGGAAAACCGTGTAATTCGGATTTAAGAAAGGCTCTTGTTTCAAAGCTTGTAAGAGAAAAAGTCTGATTGCAATTTGGCAGCGTTTTCCCTCCTTCCTTTTTCTTTTTTTTTTTTTCAGCTTCATCGGTTTTTTCTCCTTTTATAGTCATTGTTGTCTTTTATGGAGCTTTAACTGCTACATCATGGGTAAACGTGGGGTATTGAATGTCTCGTAACGGTTCTGGGAAAAGCGCAAACGCCATGAGTCTGTGGGAACGTGTTCCCGCTTTTTCAGGAAACGGGTATCGGCTCGACATATACTTCTGGTCGGGCACTCGTCTCTGGTCGGGCCACATTCGCCTCCATGCTCTGCTTGCACCATTTGGTTGAGGTGAGCCATACCGGGGCGGAAATAGTAGCATGGCCGACCTGATGCTCTTACGTACTCAACATCATCTCTTTTTACAAAGAGTTTGTAATTCTATGAGTACTTAATATTGTAATTTATAGTTGGAAGAAATTTAAAAACCTATCATGATGAGGTTAGAAATTTAAAATTGCAGTTGATTAGAAATTAAGGACAACAAATTTCGAGAATAATATGAGTTTATGAAATTTTTGTGATTAATGTTAGGATTATTGTCTCTTATCTATCAAAATAGCTCCTCTTAAATGAAATAAATACAAATTCAGGAATGTAATATCTCATATTATTAGTGATTGAGTTCTTAAACTGGTTTAAACATTACGGACACTATTAAGTATGAAGATGCATTTTAAATTGCGAAGCCCAATAACAAAAACCGTAATAGCTATGTGCCCAAAACAGACAATATCTACTTAGTTATTGTGCCCAAACCGTAATGTCTATGGCCGAATATTCCATAAGGAATGTGGCGAGTAGTTGAGGTGTTGGTGGTTAATTGAGGTGTACTAACAGGGTATTCTTCCATAAGGAATGTGGCGGTTAGGTGAGGTGTACTAGCAAGGTATCTAGGGCATACTTATGTCATAGTAGAGGCTAATGATAAGTAATTATTTAATCATTGTAGTAGTTTTATTTAAGTAATTAAAGCTTTGTGATGTGAATTGTCCATAATGATAAGATAACTACCATAGTGTTAGATACTTGACCATGATGATAGGTAACCACTGTAATAGTTATTTAAGTACCCATAATGATAGACATGAACTGCCCATAATGATCAGATAACTATCCTTAATGTTAGATACCTAACCATGATGATAGGTAACCATTGTGGTAATTATTTAAGTACCTATATTGATAAGCTATTGGTAGGTAGTTATTTAACCACTACAATAGTTATTTAAGTACTTAAAGCCTTGTGACGTGATTGAAACTGTCTATAATGATCATATAACTATCCATAGTGTTAGATATCTAACCATGATGATAAGTAGCCACAGTAGTGGCTATTTAAGTACCCATAATGATAGGTAGTTATTTAACCACTGTAGTAGTTCTTTAAGTACTCAAATAATTAAGGGATTTACTCCAGGATGAAGCCACCCATAGTGTTAGATACCGAACCATGATGATAAGTAAGCACTATAGTAGTTATTTAAGAACTTAAATAATTAAGAGAGTTGCTCCAGGATGAAGCTAAAAGATAGGTCGAAGGGAGGCAAGCCAAAAAGGAAGCTAAGAGACAGCCAAGGAGGCATAGTGCCCATAACGACTAGATAACTACCTATAGCACATAATGACTAGATAATTAACCGTGATGATAGGTAACCACTGTAGTAGTTATTTAAGTAGTTAAATCATTGAGGGAGTTACTCTATGATAAAGCCATTAAATAACTACCTATAACACAAAATGGTTAGATATTTAACCATGATGACATGTAACCATTGTAGTAATTATTTAAGTATTTAAATCATTGAGGGAGTTACTCTAGGATGAAGCTAAAAGATAGGTCGAAGGGAGGCAAGCTAAAAAGGAAGTAAGGAGCTAGACAAGGAGGCAAGCAAAGGGGCAACTGGGAGGTAGGCTAAGTTACAAACAAGAGCAGTAGAGGAAGGCCAAGGTGCAATCGTGGACTAAAGTAGAAGCAAGCCAAGGTACGGTTAGGAGCACTAGAGGCAAGCAAAGGTGTAACCCTAGACTAAAGTGGTCAGAGTTTGGGAAACAATTGAGAGAACTAGGGTACACCTATATATCAAGAATGGTTAAATAATTACTGCGTAAGTTATTTATGCTTTGTGACGTAATTGGAATTGTCCATAATGATTAGATAACTATCTATAGCACAAAATGGTTAGATAACTAGCCATGATGATATATATCTGATGTAGTAGTTATTTAAGTACTTAAATTATTGAAAGGATTACTTTAAGATGAAGCCAAAAGACATGTGGAAGAAAGGCAAGCTGAAAAGAAAGCCAAGAGACAGCTACAGAAGTAATTAAGATATAGGCCAAGGTATTACAAAGGCAGGCCAAAGTATAACCATGGAGCAAAGTAGAGGCAGGCCAAGGTGCAACCATGGACCAATGTGGTTGGGGTTTGTGAAACAATTGAGTGAACCAAGTGAACAATTTTCAGGCACAGAGAGAAATTATAAGTTCGGTACCTTCTCAGAATTAGTGTACTTTCATTCTAAAATCCCAGGTGATTTATAAACTTAGCAAATGTGTGTTTATACAGTGGATGTAGGCCTAATGAAATTGAATCATATAAATCTCTTGTGTTATTTTCTTTACTTCTTTTTTCTTTTTATTGTTTACTGTTATGTGAGACTTTTCTCAGTGCTTCTTTGTTTGTTCTACAACTGAGTTCATCTAAAGTACTCAAGCTGTGATAGTGAACATTTGGATTGCTCAAAGAGTTATTCTAGCTAGTTAAATTAGTTTCGATCCTAACAAACTAGTATTGAAGCTTGGCTTTATGGCTCATACTAAGCTAGATGTTCAAAAGTTTGACCATGGATGATGTTAAGGCTATTTTGAACTCAAAAGAAATTCAGAAAATATCTAAGGGTACCTCAGGTACTTTAGGTTTAGGAGAAAGTCTAACAACAACAAGGGGTAGATATGAGAGAAAGAATTCTAAGAAAAATCTTAGTAGATCTAAGTTGAAGAATAAGGATAAAAATTATTTCTTTTACAAGAAAGAAGGATAATTTAAAAGAGATTGCTCAGCAAGGAAAGCTATGGAAGCAAAATTTAAAGAGAATCAAGGTGGTGCTAAAAGAGTTGCATCGGAAGACCCCAATTTCTCTATAATCAAGTTCAATAGTTTCGATGAGGACAAGTATGACTCTACAGATATGCTACTTGTATCAGATGTAAAAATGAACAATGAATGGATTGTAGACTTAGGTTGTTTTATTTCATTGAGTCTTAATAAAAACTTATTTTTGGATTACTAAGTAATTAATGTTGGCAAGGTGTTGAGGAGTCTCACCTTTTTAGGTATGCTTGAGAATATGAAGTATAGCTTTAATGGTAAACATAGATCTTTGCAGATAATTAAAGGTTTATTAATTGTAATAAAAAAAGATGATGAACGATATTTATGTGTTAAGGGGTACTTTAGTGGCAGGAAGTGCATTTCTGCATGTCGTGGTGACCTCTGATAAGACTAGGCTTTAGCATTTAATGCTTGGTCATATTACTGCAAAATGTCTAAAGGACCTAAGTAGGCAAGGTGTTTTGGATAATGACAGAATTAAACAGTAAAGTTTCATGAACAATACATATTGGGCAAAGCTATTCGAATAAAGTTTGATACTGTTGAACACAGAACAAAAGGTACCTAGGATTATATCAACTCAGACTTGTGGGAACCCTCTTTAGTTAATCATATGGAAGTGCTAGATACTTTGTCTCATTGATAGATGGTTATTTAAGAAATCTCTGGATTTATATACTAAAGTCTAAGATCAAGTATTTAATGCTTTTAAGACTTGGAAAACATTGATAAAGAAGTAAACTAGGAAGAATATTAAAAGGCTTAGGATAGACAATAGGTTGGAGTTTTACAACATGGAGTTTTATGTGTTTTACTGGAAGCATAGAATAACTACGCAAAGAACAATAGCCGAGACACCGTAATAGAATAGGCTTACAGAAAAGATGAATAGAACACTGAACAAGGTTAGTTGTATGCTAATTCAAGTAAACCTACCAAAGACTTTTTGGACAAAAGCTATAATGATAATAACATATTTGGTTAATAGGAGTCCCTCAATTGCCATATATTATTTGACGCCAAAGGAAAAATGGTGTAGACATTTTGCAAACTATGCAAAGCTAAGGATCTTTAGGTGCCCAATGTATGTTCATATGAAGCAAAGAAAGCTGGAACTAAAAGCCACAAAGGGAATCTTCATAGGCTATTATGAGTGTGTAAAATATTAGAAGGGGTGGTGCACAACTTTAGGCCTTCAAAGTGCATCATAAGTAGGGACTTCATATTTCATGAGCTAGTTATGATAAATAATATTGTTAATTATGATAAAAAGAATTATGAGGAAACTGATACAATAGAGTTTAGAGTTTAAGGTGGAGCTTATTGGAAAGAAAACTGAAGAAGTTAATTATAGGGAAACTGAGGAAGTTAATTATGGGGTTAGAGTATCCCAGTATCAAATTGAAGAATAATAAGGACTCCAGCATTCTGAAACTAAACTCTCAAGTTATTAGTTTATAAGGGATATGTAGAGATTGTTAGTAAAACCACCTGAGAGATATGGTTTTGCTGAGACAATCTCATATTCTTTGTCTATTGCCGAAGAGGTAAGTCAGGATAAAATAAAGACATTTGCAGAAGTGATGTTGAGCAGAGAAAAAAAAACAGTAAAGCCAGACTATGCAAGAAGAAAGGGATTCACTGGATATGAATAAGACTTAAACCCTTGTACATAGAATAATTGAGAAGAAGTGGATATACAAGATCAAAGAAAGAATCTAAAAAAATGAGCCTAAAAAATACAAGGCAAGACTTGTGGTAAAGAATTTACTTAGTAAGAAGAGATAGGCTACACCAAAGTGTTCTCATATGTTGTGAGGCATACATCTATAGGGGTACTGTTGGCCTTGACAACTAATTTGGATGTAGAGTTAAAACAAATGGATGTTAAGACAACCTTCTTACAAAAAGAGTTAGATGAAGAAATTTTCTATGGCTCAACTAGATGGATTCATGATAATTGAAGGTGAAAACTAAGTATACATGTTGAAGAAATGTTTGTATGGGCTATAATAATATCTAAAATAGTGGTATAAAAGGCTTTATGTGTTATGCTCAAGAACGAGTTTATAATAAGCAACTTTAAAAGTTATGTACTTGAGGTACACTGAGCAAGGTAGAGCTATCTATCTACTAGTATATGCAGATGATATGTTGGTGAGCGGGTTTATAGTGAACTTATAAAAGAAACACTAGTTAGTTGTTAAATGATTATTGAGATACCTGTAAGGAAGCATCAAATAGAGGTTTGCGTTTCAAAAAGTAAAGAATTCTACAATCAATATTGACTGGTATATTGATTCAAACTATACTGGTGACTGAGATAGAAGAAGGTCAATGATAAAATATTTGTTTGGGGTGAGCAGTATTACAATAAGCTAAAAGTCTACTCTACAATTGTGGTTGCTCTACCTTCCATATAAGCTTAGTATGCTGCTTTGACAAGCGCAATTAAATAGTCAATATGCCTAAAATGATTGATTAAGAAGTTAGTTAATGATCTAAATAGTGTCTATGTGTTTTGTGATAGTTAAGATATAATAAATTTGAGTAAAACTTAGGTGCACCATAAGAGAACAAAAAATATATAGATCTGAGAGTACATTTCATTTATGATCAAATTAACGAAGGTATGCTAAAGTTAAATATGTTGCATCTTTAGGGAACCTAACGGATATGATAACTAAACCTTTGTTGTTTAACAAGGTCAAGATATACTAGGCCTTCGTTGGGGTTACCTACTTTTAAGATACAATGTAGGTGGAAGGACAATTTATGGTTGTTTTGTAATAAATGTGGAGAATTGTAATATTATGGTTATAAATTCTAGCTTTTATAAGAAATGTAGTGGACAGCTTAGGTGTTCTAACATGGTATCCAGGGTGCACTTCTATCAAAGGAAGGTAATCTGGTATTGGAGTTTTAATCAACGTAGAACATAATGACTAAATGATTGTTTTTGAAGTTATTTAAGCTTTGTGATGTTGAAAGAATTTATAGTTGAGTATGTTCGGGAAATGAAAAAGTAAAGTAGAAAATGAAAGAAAACATAGAGTATCTTAAATAGAACAATCTAGAGAATTCTTCTAATTGTTTCTAGAAAAAGTTACTAGCTATCTAGGTTGTTACAATTGAAAGCTACATGTGTTAACAAAATTTAACTAATTTCAACTATTTAGCTTAGCTTAGTGACATGTCAGTTGGTGAGTTATTATTAAATATGTATTGTTGTACATAAAACTTCTCACGCTCAATACTTCTTAACCTCAATCTTATTGTCACTAACATCCACCTTCAAGCTAAACAGTCCTGAATAGACATTTAGGTTGCTATAGAGATAATGGAATTGGCCAAAAGAGAGAGCTTTAGTAAGAATATCTACTGTCTGATCTTCACTTGGAGTAAAGAAAATAGTAATCTACTTAGCAACCACTTTCTCATTAACAACGTGTATATCAAGCTCTACATGCTCAGTCCTAGCATGATAAACTAGATTATATGCTAGAGCAATCGCATTTTGATTATCGCACCATAAATCGACAATATGACAAAGTGGAATGTGTAATTCATTTAGCAAAAATTGAATCTATATTACTTATAATGTTGCATGTGCCAAAGCCGTGTACTCAGCCTCCATATTGATCTTGAAACTATTGGTTGTTTTATTAGGTAAATAGCATGTCATGCCATTGATTTCCTTATTATCTCTATCACAAGCCAAGTCAGAATCATTGAAACTATTCAATTGCATGCTGGCACACTTATAGAATTGAAGTATAAAAAGAATGATCATTTTCAAATACCACAATAGCCTCTTGCAATTATCCTAATGTTTTGATACTGTTGAAGCTAGAAATTGCTAAGTACGTAACTGAAAAGGCTACTTCAGGCCATGTGAGTGTTACATATTGTAATGCTTCTACTATGCTTTTTTAGGAGAAACATTAGCTATTGTTGTACTAGAAAATTTAGAGAGATGATGACATTTGACATTGGTGTAAGGACTGGACTGTAATCTAATACCGTATTCTTACCTAGATGATATGCAATGCATTTTGTTTGAGGAAGACATATGTCACTTGAGATCTTTGCAACCTTAATGCTAAGAAAGTAATCAGCTCCCCCAAATCCTCTAAGGCAAAAGTTTATTGAATGACAATTATCAGTTGTTAAACTAAGTACTGGAGACTGTAATGATCATATCATTAACATAGACCAAAACCAAAAGAATATGACCATATATCCACTTGTAAAACAGAGAATTGTCAGATTTAGAGTTTCAAAAGCTTCATTGAGAAACCATTGAATCTTTAAACTTGTCAAACTAGGCCCTAGAGCTTGTTTGAGGCCATAAAGAGCCTTATTGGGCTTGCAAATGTGATGAAACTTAGAAGTATCAATAAAACCTTTAGGCTGATCCATATACGCATCTTCAGCCAGTTGAGAAATGCATTGTTGACATCAATTTGTCTAAACGTCCACTTGTTTCTAATAGTCTAGCTTAAAACATTTCTGACAGTAGTGGCTTTAGTTACTGGACTGAATGTTTCTGCATAATATACTCTATGAGTCTCATGAAAACCTTTTGCCACTAAATGTGCATTGTATCTAGAAATGGTCCCATAAGAGTTGTACTTAATCCAAAAGACCTATATTTATTACCAACAACTTTAACTAGTGTATTGGGTAAAACTAGCTCCTAAGTATGATTTTGTTGAAGAACTTTATACTCTTTTTGCATTGTTAGAACCATTTTGGATTAGATAGTACTTCAGACACAAAGGTTTGTTCTAAAGTTGTAGCTAGTAGTTCGTAAGATAGGACTTGGGTTTAAAAACTCTTACCAGAGATTATGTAATCATATGATGACCAATAGGTGAAGCTACTGCTAAGATTTATGGTGGTGATTGTATTTGAGAGGATGTGAATTATGTGATGGTGAATTTGTCTCAAATTGTGAATGCATATTAAGTTGGTTAAGAGCTGGAAAAGGCATCTCACATTGTGATTGAGTTTGAGAATTGTTTGTTGGAGTTGCTTGAAAGGGAGCTTATATTACTAGACTGAATATTTGAGTTGAGGATGAAGTTGAAGTTGAGCTATTATTTAAAATTGACATGACTGAATTACAGAGAAAAATTCGCCCCTAAGGGCGTGGTCGGGTTGGTTGCAGTGCAGTTGTACCCTCTACTAAAACCCGAGTTTGATTCTTGGGGATGGTAAGGGGGTTAAAAAAACTGTATTTGGGCTTGCCCACCCCTTTACCTTTTGGAAAAAATAAAAAAAATTATAGAGAAAAATTTAAAACCATTAAAATAAGGAAAATATTTTTCATTTAAATACCATGATTGGAGAATACGAGGACAAGAATGTTTGAAATAAATTCCAGATTGAGAAAGCAAAGATGAAAAATTTCTAAACTCTCGCCACCAATTTGTCTGGACAGTTTGAATGTGTTTATGAAGATTTTTCAATAAAGTTCTTGAACTGAGTAAAGATTTAAAGAGCATCAGACTTAGTAACTAAAGGAAAAATCCAAGTAAAATTACTAAAATCATCTAGAAAAGATATGTTAAAAGTAACTTTATGTTGAAAAAATATGAGACTGCCCCCATAGATCAGCATACAAAAATTGTAAAAGTGTTGTATTTTAGTTGTAACAGAATCAAAGTGAAGCAAATGACTTCTATCAAACTGACAGGAATTGTGGAAGTCCAAAGTTTGAGTTTTATTCAAACTGCAAAGTTATTACAAGCCTTTAATATAGACTTAAGATGTGAACAGTTGGATGTCCGAATATTCTATAAAGAAAGTTTACATCAATAGAGCTCATTCTAGCTATAACGACTGAGTTGCATATATATATATATTGCTTAGAATAAGTTTTCAGAATATTAGAATCAACACTAGGATCAACAAGGCAACATGCAATAAAGACTAAAGTTTCTTGGAAGAAAATTAACTGAGCAAAGCTAAACCATCTTTTGACATTTGAAGAATAGTTTGGAGTTGATAGAAGCCTCCTTTTGCAACTTTTTTAAGCAAAATGAACCCTGAGCTCCTGGCCTTAACAAAACATAAGTTTTCAAGAAATTCAATAGTTGCATTATTATAAGTTAATAATTTGGAGACACTAGGTAAGTTTTTGAGGGACATATAACACATGATTTAGCAATAGAGGTTCATGGCAAGTAGTGTCAAGTAAAATTGATCCAATTTGAGCAATACTTAGAGTTGTACCATTTCCAACAAGCAACTTTCAGCACCAGTATATACTTTTGAATCAAAATGTTTACTTGAATCATTTGTAATATGATTTGTTACACCATTGTCGATTTATTAGAAGTGATATTTTATTATCTCAGGAATAAAAACAGGAGCTGAAGGAGCTAGAGAAGTGGATGATATACCATCACTCATACCAAAACATTTAGGCAAACTAAGAGCATTTCCAATGCCAGCTGTAGAGGCACTAAAAAAAGTAAGATTATATACGTAGAAAGTAGCAGCTGAAGGATTTGAATAGTTGACGTGACCATAAAAATATGAATCCCTTGGCATTACTAAGTTATTATAATAAAGAACAGAGCCTCTTCCAAAACCATTAAAAGGTCTATGGCCTCCATTATTAGTAAAACCAAAACATCCTCTACCATATTGTCCTTGACCAAATCTTAAACCACCATTAAAGCCACCTTTATCAAGCTTTGAGGAACAAAAGAGGAATTATATCTATATTTACGTTTGTTTGCCCCATGATCTAGTGTAAAACAAATTTGACAAATGATGTCAAGAGCAGTAGTATCGCTAACTTGACCTTGACCTCAATTGTTGATACTTCCATAGCCAAAAGTGTAACCACCATATAGACCTCCATTATTTTTTTGAAAGCCATTGACACTTTAACCATAATTCTAATTTTTTTTTAGCTACATGTGCTGTCATGTTAAGAGTAACATTACCAGTAATTTTGCCTTTTTTTTCCTTCTATCTTATTCTCATAAACTAAAAGCAAGGAATAAAGTTTATCTGTGCTAATTTTGTCTCCTCTAGCTAAGACATTGGTGACCAAGGATTCATAATAAGAGGAATCAAGTCCAGTTAAAATATGTTGCACAAAATTATTCAACTCAATATCTTTTCTAGCTAAAGTAAGATTATTAACCAATTTTTTCATTCTAGTAAAATAATCCACTGTAGACATTGCTTTTTTCTTAAGTGTTTAAAGTTGCACCTTAAAAGCCATAACTCGAGCTTGAGACTGAGATACAAAAATGTATCAACAAGTATGTCCAATAACTCTTTGAGATAGTGCAATAAATCACCATTAAGAGCAAGTTTTGTTAAATCAATGACATCATCCAACTTAAAAGAAATTGATCCGCCTTCATCCAGGTAGTGAAGACTGGATTCACCTTTGTTATAGCAGATCTAGTTAAATAACTAGCTTCTTTACTTTCATGAGGAAGAAATTACTTGTTACAGGCACAATCGCCTATTAATGAAGCTTTCTAAATTGTTGCCTTTGATCGAAGTTAAAATATGTGTGCATCTTACAATGACGTTATTGTTATCTAGCTTGATAGGAGTAACAAAGTTAAATATTCAAATTTGAACTTGCTATAGGTGGCTCTGATACCATGAAAGAATTTATAGTTGATTTTTTTGGTAAATGTGAAAGTGAAGTACAAAACTAAAGAAAATAGAGGGAATTTTGAATGAAACAATTTAGAGAATTCTTCTAGTTGATTTAAGAAAAACTTAGTCAACCAATTACAATACATATATACATACATAAACTAATTATAGCTAGCTATCTAGGTTGTTACAATTAAAAGGTGTTTGTGTTGACAGAGTCTAACTAATTTCAACTCTTCAGCTCAGCTTAGTGACATGTCAGCTGGTGAGCTATAATCAAATATGTGTGCTATATAGAAAGCTTCTTGTTGAGTGTTAGAAAATGTATATTTATGAAGGAGAAAATTTTCATTTTACACTACAAGTTTTACTAACACCTTTACTTTTATGAATTTAACCTTCTTTTGATTTAATTCCGTGCGTTTTATTTTAATTAAGTATTTTATGTATTTTAGGGGTATTATAGTCATTTCACAATAAAGGAGAGATCAGACGGCAAAACGGACATCACTTTTGAACTCAGGACGGTCGAAAACCTTAGGAGGAGCATAAAAGGAAAAATAGCACTATTCACATGTACGGTACTATTCACGTGTACAATACGGTATATGTTACTGTTCACGACACTGTTCACATAGACGGATGATGACGTGGCATTGACCGATGATGTGGCATTGACTGATGAGGTGTCACGATCCTGTTGGGCTAAAATTCTTATGTACTGTTGATGGTGACGTGGCAGCATATCAGTGGATGAAAAATCTCGCGTACGGTACATGCATCA
>MKYO02027508.1:308772-318812 GCA_002013955.2 Citrus medica | reverse complement strand
CACCATATTGATTAGAGCGTGGTTCATGAGGTGTGGATTCCCCCCTCATGATTTAATTGGCATTAATACGGATTATTTAGCCCATGATGCATGTTGATACGGATCCAGATACCCAAGTACGTCATTTCAATAGAATTCTCTTCAATTTATTCTCGCCATTTCAATTCCAATTTCAGAATTTATTCTCGTCATTTTAATTTAAGTTTTAGCATATTCCAAGTTATTTCCACCATAAATCCAATCATCTATTTACAACATTAATTCTACACACAATTAAAATCAACCTCCTCGTGGGATCGACACTCGTCACCATTAATCTATACTACAATAGATTCGTGCGCTTGCGAGTACATTAAAATTTGCACAACACTTCTCATGTTCAATAATTCTCAAGTCAATCATCATATTCACTAACAGACATAATTGAAACTGCCCATAATGATTAATAACTACTTATAACACATAATGGTTAGATAACTAACCATGATGATATGTAATTACTATTGTAGTTATTTAGGGACTTAAATCGTTGAGGGAGTTACTCTAGGTTGAGGCTGAAAGGGAAGCCAAAGAGAGGCAAGCCAAAGGGGCAGCCAAGAGACAAGCTAAAACGACAGCCAGGAGGTAGTTCAAGGGATAGTCAGGAGTCGAGGAGGTAGGCCAAAGTGTAACCGCGGACCAAAGTAGCTATGGTTTGAGAAACACTTGAGAAAACTAGGTGAACAATTTTTAGGTAGAAGAAGAAATTATAAGCTTAGTAGTATTTTCATTGTAAAATCCTCAGTGATTAAAAAAATTGACAATTGTGTGTTTGCCCTCATAGATATAGGCTTAACGAAGTCGAGCGATGTAGATATACTATATTATTCTCCTTACATTTATTTCGTTCTTATTGTTTGTGGTTGTGCGAGACCGTTCTTGGTGTTTATTTATTTCGCAACTGAGTTAATCTAGGGTACCTGATCTATGATAGAGAACATTTGGGCCGCTCAAGAAGCTATTCTAGGCAAATTAATTTGGTTTAATCTTAACAAATATAATTGATATTAAAGACCAGATTGTGACCAAATAGAATTTTAATGATATAATCCAGATAAGTACAATCATACAATTAATATTAAGGGTCATATCGTGACCTAATGGATATGTTAATGATATACTTTCGTTCAATTTCTAATACAAGTGATATTAAAGACCAGAATGTGATCTAATGAATATATTAATAATATGGTTTTGTTCAATTTCTAATCACCCACACAATGATGGACATGTCAGTAATATAATTTTGTTCAATTTCTAATCACCCTTACTTATGTTAATGAAATGATTTCATTTAATTTCCATTCATCGTCATGAGACACTTTCATTTTATGAAGGAGTATCATGTTCAGTGACGTCACTCTTCTCATTCACTGTCTTAAAAAAAATAATTGTGCTCACTTCATAATTGTGGTGCTATTGAAATGGCATTGAGGTCAGCGACGCTAAAGAGCTCCGATGGTACCACAGGATGGATGTTACCATTTAGGAAGTGGGTCCATGCCTTCACTCTTCCTCTGTTGTTAGATATGGCTATCACCTCCCTAATTCCATCTCAACCATTGGTTTTGCCTAAGTTTGATCAAAATCTAGACAAGACTAACTGCATTAACAACATTGAATTCAGATTCTCCAATTTCTCATTTGGTGGGTCCATAGAGCTCATGGCTGTCTTAAAAAATAGAGAATTTTTTTTTGAACGTCTGTAAACTCGATATCTTATTATTTTTCATTACTATCATGATTATATTTACTGTTAAAATTGATTTTTTATTTATTGTAATAATATATTGTATTTATCCTATTGGTTGTAATGGTTTTTGGGCCTTTTTTAGGGGTTTGAGTTTTAGATTGTATGTCTATAAAATCTTTTGATTATTGCTAATTTTCTATTACATTTAAATTTTTAAAATTTACTCTAAATAAGTATATATTTTTTTTAATATTGATTCTACATTCTTGTGATTAAACATGTAATTCTTCTTTATGATTGTTGTTTACCATTCTTTCGTACATAACTATTTAGCCATGGGGTTTTGGGCTAGTAAAATTTGATTTGTATCCATGAAAATGAGTTTTGAGGCTTTTGCTAATCTTGCAGGTTTCATGCCATAAGAGTGGCATAAGAAATGGGCTAAAGTCTTTGAAACCTGTTCCGATAATTGTTCGCTGCAAGTAAGAATATTTCCATTATTGTTAACCTATTATGTTTTGTAATTGATGCTTTGTATGTATGTTATTCTATTATGGATTTTTTTTCATTATAAGAAATGATTAGCTAAATCAATGTCTTAATAGTATTGTTGGTAAAGAATGAAATAATATGGGCCTGTTATTTTATATAGGGAACTGAGACTGGCTAAACGAAACCATTGATTTGTTTTTGATATTATAACAATTCCATGGCAAAAAGCTCAAGCTTTGGTTTGTGGTAATGCATGAAGATTAATGGGTTTTTTCACCTTAGACTTCTATATTATTTGTTCGATTAGTTGCAAATGTGATAATATTTTACATTGTTTGATCAAAGACTAAACTTGCAGTAGTTTTAGGATGAGAGAGCATTGAATTAGTGCGGATTTGTGAGCACGTTCATATTTCCTTTATCTTCTTTCTGAGGTAAAGAACAAGTCCTTTTTAAAATGCAATTTCTTGAAGCCTTGAACAAAGATATGCTTTTTTCATGTGTTCGTTTTCACCCTTCTTTCTGCTTAATGTTATATTGCCTCACCTTAGGCATCTTCTTAATGAAATTCCATAACGTTTTTAGCTTAAGAGTTAAAAACGCCTCTTCTATTGATATTTGAGCTCAAGTACATAGATATCCGTAATGGTATTCTGTGAAATGTATTTATTGTGTTATAGGAGTTGCGGTCAGGTTAATCTACCATACTTCGCCCGTTGCAGTACAGATAGGAAAGTAATGAGTAAAATAATTAAGCTACTGATTCTTTCTAATAGAATTCTAAGCCATGGTTGTGTTAAAGGGGTTATCTAATTTAGTACAAAAGAAGGTACCCGAGGTCTTATATTAGCCATGTAAGGCTACTACAAGATCTCTATGCAAGCATCTTATAAATCTTTAATTTATATTATCCACCGACCACCTGTTTTTTCTAGTTTTTTTCAAAAATATACAAATCATTTTTTTTTGCAGCGCTCCACCTATTTTTTTCACTACTTCACTCTCGTTATAATATTGTTAGAACTTTGCTGATATCATAAAGGTAAAATTGTCATTTCACAATGGTATTTTTTGAAGATAGAAGTGGATAGGTGCAAAACAATATAACTTCAAGTGGAGTTTAACAAAAAAAAATTAAGAATTGTGTATTTTTAAAAAAAATACGAAAAAAATGTGGTCAATGGATAGCCTTTTTATATTTGGGGGTAAAAAAAAATCATTTACACAATATTTCGTTAGTTCTCTTAACAATTTAAAGACGGAAGTGGATATGTGCAAAATAATATAACTTCGAGTGGAGTTCATAAAAAAAAAGTTAAGAATTATGTATTTTTGAAAAAGTAAAAAAAAAGGTAGCCGGTGGATAATTGCCCTAAATATTTTTGTGAAATTTTGCAATTAGGGATAATAAACTTGCCTCCTAACCATTGCCCATTCTGATAACCAAACAAATAGCTTTTGAAATGTACATCTCCACGGAAAATGATAAAATTTACGACTGCAACTATTAATACTATAGTCCTGAGCTTAAAACTTTTCTGGACTTATTAGTGGAGGAGGGGATTATTTCATTACAGCACTTGTTTCTATCATAGCCTTTGTAGATTCTGGAGAATCAATGACAATTTTGAAGTATTCTAAAATAGCCTTTGCTCTAGCTAAGGTGTGGTGAGGGTCTTCAACATATTTTTCAGACAAGGCTGGATTTTTAGCATACCACGTAAACAATAGAATAAAAACAAACAACTTCAGCTATGTTCTACTCAACAATGTCCCCTTTTTTTTATAGCAACATCCAAAAATCAATTCTTGTTGGTAGATTAAGAACCTAAATACACCGTTTTGACTCATCTCCAGATTTTGCACTTGTGCAAGGAATTTTTATCTATAGATCTAAATGATACCCACTTTTAACACAGTAATACGTCCTCTATTTTTGTCAAAATACCACAACGTTTTATCCTTCCATGCTGATTTGGGCAGTGGGATGTTTAAGGTGTGTTCTACATCCATTTCTATAAGGTGTTCCCCTATAAGAGTTTCATTCTATTGATTAAGCGAATGCGATGCTTCAAGACCTCTCTAACCCGTGAAAGACTTCCTAAAAATGAATGATTGATTGCTCCTCAGCTGATTGTTCATGAAACATCCATTCTTAAAGTACCATACTTGCACCACTTTTGCTATCGATGACTTTTTATCCTTACTTGCTGATTTGGGCAATGAGATGTTTAAGGTGTGTTTTACATCCATTTCTACAAGGTGCTCCCCTCTAAGAGTTTCATTCTATTGATTGAGCGAATATGATGCTTCAAGACCTCTCTATCTTGTTAAAGACTTCCTAAAAATGAATGATTGATTGCTGCTAAACTTACTGTTCATGAAACTTCCTTTCTTGAAGTACCATACTTACATCACTTTTGCTACCAATGACTTTTTATCCTCCCTGGCTGATTTGGACAATGGGATGTTTAAGGTGTGTTCTACATCCATTTTTATAAGGTGCTCCCCTATGAGAGTTTCATTCTATTGATTGAGCAAATGCGATGCTTTAAGACCTCTCTGCCCCGTTAAAGGCTTCCTAAAAATGATTGATTGATTGCTCCTCAGTTTACCGTTCATGAAACTTCCATTCTTGAAGTACCATACTTGCATCACTTTTGCTACGAATGACTTTTTAAGTTTTTGCAGCCTCCATCATTAATGATAATGAAGATCCCTGAAGCCCATCCACCATCTTTTTTTTTGGCTAACAAATCTAATATACCCATTCTCAAGAATTTTTTTCCCCAAATGTAAAGCATTTATTAAAGCCTTTGGTATCTCCTCACATAAACGCCTTTGGAATCCTAAATACGCTTTATTATAAAAATAGGAATGTGTTGAGCAATAACCTTTTCAGAATTTCTTTGTAGGGTTCTAGGGGTTTGATTAGAGAATTCAAAAGAAAAGAAATGAAGAATTTAAAAATTTAGATGGAAGAGAAAAGAATTAATAGGTGTTGAAATAAATTTTATTATTATTTTTCTTACTTAAAAAATATAACGAGAACAACTTATCTATTGTAGCTCAATATAAGCTACAAGTCTTCTGGTCAAGATTAATAATCAAAATTTTCTAATTCAAATAGTTGTCAGGTGGCTTCCAATTTAAATAGTGTGCAGGAAAATCGAAAACCGCCGAATTATTGGACTGATAGTAAGTGTGGACATCAGCTACCAAAAGCTGAGATGTTTGAAATGATTCTTCCAACCTAAATTGCTCATCACTGCTAAAACAAACCTTCGTAGAATGGTGATAATTATTTGGGTAAAGGCAGAGGGTATGATATTATTAGGTAAGGCAGAGGGTATTTGCACTAAAAAGAAAAGGCTAGTATATTAGGTGTGGGGTCCAATGCAGGGTCATGAAAAGCTCGAATTGAAGAGTGTGAATCCTTAATGTGAACATGAATTGCCTCTTCTCTGGAAGGGTCATAATACTGGCTAATGATTATCTCTAGTTGAGTGGAGTCCCGATATTCCAACATGCCAACTTCATGTGGACTAGAACATGGTTGTGCCGCCTTACACAACTGGCCCAGTTCTTTAAGAATGTCTTGCAGAAGTACCTTTAGAGCACTATTATGAGTGGTTAAAACTATAATTCTTTCACCATTTTGAGACAGTTACACAACTTTTTCTTCAAATACTGTGAAGATCATGATGTATAAAAAAGAATTCTCAAGAAAATTCAGGGTCGTGTTGTTGTTGGTCGAAGGTTGATGATGACGCTAGTTTAGATGTGCTCGCTGGAGTTGGTTAAGGGTAATGATGGGTTCAGTTGATGGCTTGTCGTGGTAACTCACAAAAGTCAAAATTAATCAGTGGAATATACTTGATAAAGTAATTAATTAACTTACGAAAAGCCAAATTGAAAGGCAGGGGACATCGGCAAAAGTTTGGATGTTGGAATTTTTTTTCTTCAGTTGAATGGGAATAGAAAAATTGGTGGCCAAGAAAGATATGCTCTGATACAAATGTTACGATTCTAAGGTTTTAATTAGAGAATTTAGGAGAGAAGAGATGAATTTAAGAATTCAAAGGGAAGAGAGAAGAATTAATAAGAGTTAGAATTAATTTTATTTTTATTATTGCTTTGCTTGCTTAAAAAAAAGAGTATAATGAGAACCACTTATTTATAGTAGCTTAACACAATTTAATTCTAACCTAACTAGAGCCTTAAATTATAATTACAATAAAAAAAACTAGTGCCAATAGAAAAGAAATTAAAATAAACTCGCAGGATCCCAACACTTCTTTACACAAACTAAAGATGAGAAAATCTCAGCATAAGAGAGCACCCTTGGCTGAGACCATTTCGTGGAAATAACTTTCCCTTTGGAACATTGTTTAGCTTTTCCTAACCTTTTAATATGGTGATGACACATGGCAACTATGACATCATAGGGATTGGATTCATTTATTTATTTTTTCTTGAAATAGTAATAATGTAAACAATATTCTTTTAAAAACTTAGCGGTGATAGAGTTACAACTACCTTATACAATTAAATATGTACAAATAAATGTATACAAATTAATGTAGCATCAAGAGATTGGTTGTATAAAATTATCATGCGTCCACATAATTGAAAAAAATAATTGTTATCACTTTTCAACCAATCTCTTTATGTCACATCAGTTTGTAAATACTAATTTGTACAAAATCATTTGTGACTTTTATCATTATTGAAAAGAGTCCAACCACAAACAAGAATTCTAATTTACTTCGCTATAAAGATAAACACATACTTATGACAATATAATAAAATAAGTGGTAATATATTATTTAACATTATTTTATTTTATTTTTAGGTTTGTTTATGTTACATATTGGATTTTCATCCAAAATAACTTGCAATGGGAACACAATAATAAAAAGTATTCTATAAATACTACCAAAAAAGGAAAAAAGAAAGAAGAAGAAGAAGAGTCAAAGGAAAAAAATGGCAATTTTATAGTACTTTTTTTTAAAATAAAAAGTAAATATTGAACTGATTTCCTCATTGTTCATCTAACTGCTATGAAGATTTTGAAAATAAAAATTTTAGGATTAAGGCATGAGAATTATGTATTGAATAATGATTGTTCTTTACGAATGTTCAAAGTTATTATATAATATTGACTTATAATTAGTTGTCCTTAATAATAATTTATATGACAAATATTTTTGTAATAAAATTTTTTTATTAAAATTAGAGTGTTCAAATAATTTTTAAAGTGAAAGTTTATGTTGAGTACGTACAAGCACCAGGTCAGCCATGCTACTACTTCTGCCTTGGTACGGCTCACCTCAACCAAATGGTGCAAGCGGAGCGTGGAGGTGAATGTGGTCCGACCAGAGACAAGTGCCCGACCAGAGATGAGAGCCTGACCAGAAATATATGCCGAGCTGACACCCGTTTCCTAAAAAAACGGGAACACGATCCCACAGACTCGTGGCGTTTGCGTTTTTCCCGAAACCGTTATGAGGCTTTCAAAACCCCACGGCTACCCATGATGTCGCAATTAAAGCTCCATAACTGACCACTACCCGAAAAAAAGGGGGAAGGAAGACAGAAGGGGAACGCAGAATAACGGCTATAAAAGGAGGAAGAACCGATGAAGAAGGGGACAAAAAATTAAGAGAGGGAAAACGCTGCCAAATTGAACCCAGACTTTACTTCTTACAAATTGTGAAACGAGTCAAAACCCCTTCTTAAATCCAAACTATATTGCTTTCCCGTAAAAACCTTGTGCTAACTTAAGCATCGGAGGGTTTACGCCGGCAAAACCACAGGCGTCTCTGATCTGTTTTTGGTGAACACAGGTCTAGCAAGAGAAAGGAAGGTGATTTCACCCTAGTGATCCGTGTAGCAGCTGACAACCTAAGCGTTGGTGAAGAAATCTGGTCGGTCATAAAGCGAATGGATTTCAGCATCAACATTTTGGCGCCGTCTGTGGGGAACTGAATAAAAAGCTACCACCAAACGAATAATTACCAGAGAAACAGGAGATAAGTGGGTATGGAGAACGAAACGGTGGAGACAAGCACGCTCCGGGACATTGCAAATGAAGCCCGCGAGAAGGTGACGCAAGATAGATTGGAGCGGATGGAAAGACAAATGGAGACCCTTACGGCCGTATTGTTTGAGCTGAGGGACGAGCGGAGAAGGGATTGTGAAACCCCTGTGGGAAGAGATGAGGCTGGAGCAGAACCCAGCCACCAGAGGCGTAGAGTCGAGGGAATCCCTCCGCCCGCAGATCAGTCTAATGGGGTGCCCCTTACAAGTATTGGTCGGGTTGCAGGGGAACACACAGATGGAGCAAGAGACCAACCTCGCCCCAGGCGGGTATTAGAGATGAATGGCCAAAGGGTCAATGTTGATGAAGAGGAGCTCAGACAGAGGTTGCAGAACGCCGAGCAGGAGCGAGATCAAATTGCCGCACGGGATCCTGACCGTGCTTTAGAAGTGGAGGGGGAGGTGCGCAGATTGGCGCAGGTAATAGAGGAGATGCAGGGCAAGAGAAAGGCTCCAAGCTGGAGGATAATGCTAGATGAAGAATCGCCGTTATCAACTGCGATCATGAGTACTGTTATCCCAAGAGATTTCCGCTTCCCCGACCTCAAATACTCCGGGCGAAGTGATCCGTTAGTACACATTGAGCGTTTCAACGACATGACAGGTGTGCAGGGCTTGACACCAGCTCAGAGATGCCGGGTGTTCCCGCTGACGCTAGAGGGACGAGCTCGAGAATGGTATCGCAAGCTACCCCGAGGAAGTATAAAAGGGTATGAGCAGATGTGCCAAGAGTTGGCCGAGCAGTTCCGAGGGGCAGTTGCCCCAGAGGACGACATGATGGAACTGATGGGAATGAAACAAGAGGAGCAGGAATCCCTTCGAGAATTCGTAAAACGGTATCACCGAACCGTACTGGATCTGGGAGCTTTTAATCACCCGCAGGCGTTGAGGGGATTAAGAGAAGGCGTGAGAATCGGCCGGTTATGGTATAACTTGAGAAGCCCCCTCATACAGAATTACTCGTCGGGATATGAGCAGGCGAGACGAGATATAGAAATCGAAGAGGAGAAATCAGCAAGACTAAGAAGTGAACAGCTGGAAGAGCTGAGGCGAAAGGAGCGGAGAGCCCCGAAAGGGAACGGGCTGGGAAAGCGAACAAGAGAGTCTTCTGGGATGGGTGGAATATCAGCTCGGTCCAGACCTTACCCCATAGCCCCAAGAGCACAACAATTCCAACGTAGCCGAGCTCAACCTCCGGGCCCTCCCATCCCAGATCGGCAGCGAGAATTCAGGCGGATTGCTGCCCACCCTTATCACAATGCTCCTAGGGCGTTAAGCGCAGATAATTATAGGTCTGGACGACCAGAGCAGCTACCGGTTGTAGCGGCCCGAGCTGACATTCATGATAGCCGAGCAGTTCAGTTGGTTGACCAGAGCGAGGCATATAGACAGTACACTCCATTAAAGATTTCTATGGAGGAACTATATGAACGGATCGAGGGACGGGGTCTGTTGTATCTTCCAGCCCCTATAACAAAACCCGCTCACCGACGTGATAAGAGCAGATTCTGCAAATTTCACAACACTCACGGTCATACCATCAGTCAATGCCGTGACCTAAAAATTCAGATGGAGGATCTGGTGAGGAACCAGTATTTGGATAAATATGTAGATGGAGTGTCTCCCGTCGTTGAAACACAATATGTACGGGATGAGGGAGTTGAAAGGGGGTTGGAACGAGAGCAGCCGACCATCCGAGTGATAGTAGGAGGGC
>MKYO02027508.1:266094-303024 GCA_002013955.2 Citrus medica | reverse complement strand
GACATGATGCACTTATAGGAGAAAGCGACTCCAGAATCATACTCGGCGTCCAGCTGGTCCTCCATATCCCCAGATTTGCCTTTCTCCTCAGCCAGCTGTTCGGTTAGGGATTTGATTTCTCCCTCAAGGGTAGTTCTCAAAGTATCTTTCTCACTTTGAGTCACCTGAAGGTCAGACTTCAAGTTGCCCAACTCCTCCTCAAGCTTGGAGGCAGTGGATTCAGCAATTGCAGTTTTTTCTTCCAGCTCCACCATCTGCTTGTTCAGCTCAGCCAGTTTCTCCTTGGAGCGATCAGCGGAATCAGCTTTCTTCTTCAGCTCCTGGTTATCAGCTTGGAGTTTCCTCTCATGGCGTATGGATGCGCCTTTATAACACGAGACCATGGTGGCCAACCTGAAGGAAACCCTTTGAACGGAGGCAGCCAGCTCGGAGAGTTCCATACTCTCAATGTCCTTCACCATCTTGGGCCCAACTGATCTCTTGTAATCCTTCTGATAAGGGCTCAGATAGTCACACTGATCCCGAGAAGGAAGCGAAGCATATCGGTCCCCAGATTGTAGGCTGACCTCAGGGCTCTTGTCGGAGGCTCTCTCCCCGCTACTCTTACGAGGTGTAGGAGGGGGTAGAGCAGGAGCTGGAGCTTTAGAAGGACCAGCACTGGGTCTCTTCGGAGGAGGAGGAGGGTGGCTCGAGCTGCTCGATGCCCGACCACGCTTTCTGCTCATTGCGCTGAGGATCTTGTTGTCCATCCCGGCGGCAATATCTACCAAGCCCGAACCGACCAAGTTCGTTGGAGACAGGAGGTCTTGACAGGTAGACGCGTTCACCAAAGCGGTTTCCACCTGGAGCAAAGGCCGATCCTCGAGAGTCTTAACTAACCTCCACGATTCTGAAAAAAAAGACAAGGTTAAAGAACCCGATAAGTAGCAATTCGAGAAAGCAAATATATGCAAAAATGAACGACCTGGGGTGACAAATTGCGTTGGAAGGTAAATGTCACCACCCAACGACCGAATTGATGGACACCAGTTTCCCCCAGCAAAGAAGAATTTGTTCTTCCAATTTGCACGAGGAGGGGAAGCCGGTGATTGGCTTTCTCTTTGCCGAGCTGGACATGAAGTAGTACCAGCCCACTTCCTTGGGGCTGCTCCGCAGCTGATACAGATGCTTTACCTCAACAAGGGAGGGTTCCTCTAACTCGCACTTCTCCCACAGCACAAACATAGCTGAGAGAACCCTCCACCCGTTTGGGTGTAGCTGACCTGGGGCCAGATGCATACCTCCCAGAATCTTGGCGAAGTAGCGCTGGAGAGGCAGCCGAGTTCCTAGTTTGAAGCTCTCCAGGTGCATCGTCACATACCCCGGCGGAGGCCGACTAGGAACATCACCCTTTCCAGGGATTACCAGGAGGACCTCCTTAGGAATATCATAGAGGTTCCTAAGCTTGAACATGTCATCTTGGGTGGTGGCGCATGCTATATGATCAATAGGGTAAGACTCTGCCTCCATCCTATGCCCAAGATGTCGTCTCTCAGGAGGTCGGCTCAGCTCAGAGCTGCTTCCTTCACTATTACCCTCTCCTATAGGAAGCTCGGCTCCACCAGAACTGCGGTTTTCACCCGAGCCCAACGCCGGTCCCCCCCTATTTCCTATAAGCTCTAACTCAGGGGAGGGCGAAATGGCCAAAGGTTGTGGGTACTCAAGGACATCGCTACTCTGGGATAAGCTTACACTTCGGGAAGAATTCAAGAAATCTGTGGGTATGGCCAAGTTAAGGTCTGAATCCCCAGATTCATCATCACCCTCATCAACGATTGTTTTTCTTTTCCGGTTAGACATACCGAATCCCAAGAGAAAACAAAGAACACTTGGATATACGGATACAAAAGGGATCAACACGGAGCCCAACCAACAACAATCAGAGAAAGGATTAAAGGCAATACCTGAAATGAACTGGCCTGGGTAGCGTAGCCGTGATAGAGAATAAACCAGCAAGTAGAAACTCCGGATGCAAGAAGTTCTTCGGAAGGGAGAAAACTCAGAAAAGAGATGTGTTAGTGATAGGTGAAAGGAATCGCAAACTAATGATGATTTTAACCTAGGGATTTGGAACGAAAAGGGGGGAAACGGAAGCATTTAAGTGATGGGATATGCCAGCTCACTTCCCCAAATATCGAGGAAGGATAACTCGTCGTTTCAAATTTCAAATATGAAGAGTCGGGAAGCGCCACGTCATTAACCACCACAAGAGGCCGGACTGGAGCAAGCCCAGATATTTAAGGCCCATGCTCAGGCGACCTGAGGAGAAGCCCCGGGCTGGTCGGCCTCGACCATCAGTTTCTACTCTTCTCTCATTTCACTCACAAGACCAGAAACTGGGGGACTTGTGTTGAGTACGTACAAACACCAGGTCGGCCAGGCTACTACTTCCGCCCTGATACGGCTCACCTCAACCAAATGGTGCAAGCGGAGCGTGGAGGCGAATGTGGCCCGGCCAGAAACGAGTGCCCGACCAAAAACGAGAGCCCGACCAGAGATATATGCCGAGCTGGCACCCGTTTCCTCCTGAAAGAGCGGGAACACGATTCCACAGACTCATGGCGTTTGTGTTTTTCCCGGAACCGTTACGAGGCTTTCAATACCTACAGCTACCCATGATGTAGCAATTAAAGCTCCATAACTGACCATTACCCGAGAAAGGGGGAAGGAAGACAGAAAGGGAACGTAGAATAACGGCTATAAAAGGAGGAAAAACCGATGAAAAAAGGACAGAACAAATTAAGAGAGGGAAAACGCTGCCAAATTGAACCCAGACTTTACTTCTTACAACTTGTTAAACGAGTCAAAACCCCTTTTTAGATACTATATTGCTTTCCCGTAAAAACCTTGTGCTAACTTAAGCATCAGAGGGTTTACGCCGGCAAAACCACCGGCGTCTCTGATCTGTTTTTGGTGAACGCAGGTCTAGCAAGCGAAAAGAAGGTGATTTCACCCCAGTGATCCGTGTAGTAGCTGACAACCTAAGCGTTGGTGAAGAAATCATGTCGGTCATAAAGCGAACGGATTTCAGCATCAACACAAACCACAGGCGTTTTAATTTGCAGCCTCCTGATTTGAGATCTTATGTCAACGCCGTCGTAATCCCTACTCCTTAGTCGATCAGACACCTCATTCTCTTATCCTTGAGATTTATGATTTTGCTGTCCCATGGGCGTAATAGTTTGGTTTTTTTTTAATAAAACCACCTGGAGGTGGGGTTAGATGGACCCCGGTCTATAACATAAATGAATAATAAAGTAAATACATGAGAAAGACATAACCTAAAATCTCTTAAAATAAATATAAATAACACAAGAATAAAACTATCAAAAGGAGATAAAAGCCATCAATGCTCGCCTCTGAGGTAAGGAACAACATGCGCATCCAAATGGAGAGTGCTAGATAAGTCAGCACGAAGATCTTGAGAACATAAGAAATGCCGACTAACCTAATGAGTGTAGGCTCGATTGGCCAAAAAATTGGCAACAAACGTAACCCCGAGAAGCACATGCCTAACAAAAATAGAAGAGGAATATGTCAAAGTACACACCCAACACAGCGAATAAGCATAATCCCAACGAACAGGACCCCGGCAATGAATGCAAGAACAAATTGTGGCCGAGTCTGACTCGATGCACAAAGTAACCAAACTAAGTAGCAAGCTCCAACATTTCACAAACAACCATAAGCTCAAGATAAAAAATTGGCTGACAGCCAAGAAAAGATTCAAAAGCAGCTAAAATCACACTTCGATGAACTCATATAATNGAGTTTCCTCTCATGGCGTATGGATGCGCTTTTGTAACACGACACCATGGTGGCCAACCTGAAGGAAACCCTTTGAACAGAGGCAGCCAGCTCGGAGAGTTCCATACTCTCTATGTCCTTCACCATCTTGGGCCCAACTGATCTCTTGTAATCCCTCTGATACGGGCTCAGATAGTCACCCTGATCCCGGGATGGAAGTGAAGCAGATTGGTCCCCAGATTGTAGGCTGACCTCAGGACTCTTGTCGGAGGCTCTTTCCCCGCTATTCTTACGAGGTGGAGAAGGGGGTAGAGCAGGAGTTGGAGCCTTAGAAGGACCAGCACTGGTTTTCTTCGGAGGAGGAGGAGGATGGCTCGAGCTGTTCGATGCCCGGCCACGCTTTCTGCTCATTGCGCTGAGGATCTTGTTGTCCATCCCGACGGCGATATCTACTAAGCCCGAACCGACTAAGTTCGTTGGCGATAGGAGGTCTTGACAGGTAGACGCGTTCACCAAAGCGGTTTCCACCTAGAGCAAAGGCCGATCCTCGAGAGTCTTAACCAACCTCCACGATTCTAAAAAAACAGACAAGGTTAAAGAACCCAATAAGTAGCAATTCGAGAAAGAAAATGTAGCAAAAAATGAACAACCTGGGGTGACAAATTGCGTTGGAAGGTAAATGTCACCACCCAACGACCGAATTGATGGGCACCAGTTTCCCCCAGCAAAGAAGAATTTGTTCTTCCAATTTTTGCACGAAGAGGGGAAGCCGGTGATTGGCTTTCTCTTTGCCGAGCTGGACATGAAGTAGTACCAGCCTGCTTCCTTGGGGCTGCTCCGCAGCTGATACAGATGCTTTACCTCAACAAGGGAGGGTTCCTCCAGCTCGCACCTCTCCCACAGCACAAACATAGCTGAGAGAACCCTCAACCCGTTTGGGTGTAGCTGACCTGGGGCCAGATGCATACCTCCCAGAATCTTGGCGAAGTAGCGCTGGAGAGGCAGCCGAGCTCCTAGTTTGAAGCTCTCCAGGTGCATCGTCACATACCCCTGCGGAGGCCGACTAGGAACATCACCCTTTCCAGGGACTACCAGGAGGACCTCCTTAGGAATATCATAAAGATTCCTAAGCTTGAACAGGTCATCTTGGGTGGTGGCGCAGGCTATGTGGTCAATAGGGTAAGACTCTGCCTCCATCCTATGCCCAAGATGTCGTCTCTCAGGAGGTCGGCTCGGCTCGGAGCTGCTTCCTTCACTGTTACCCTCTCCTATAGGAACCTCAGCTCCACCAGAACTGCGGTTCTCACCCGAGCCCGACGCAGGTCCCCCCCTATTTCCTATAAGCTCTAACTCAGGGGAGGGTGAAATGGCCAAAGGTTGTGGGTATTCAAGAACATTACTACTTGGGGATAAGTCTACACTTCGGGAAGATTTCAAGAAATCTGTGGGTATGGCCAAGTTAAGGTCTGAATCCCCAGATTCATCATCACCCTCATCAACAATTATTTTTCTTTTCCGGTTAGACATACCGAATCTCAAAAAAAAAAAAAACAAACAACACTTGGATATACGGATACAAAAGGAATCAACACGGAGCCCAACCAACAACTATCAGAGAAAGGATTAAAGGCAATACCTGAGAAGAACTGGCCTGGGTAGCGTAGCCGTGATAGAGAGTAAACCAGCAAGTAGAAACTCCGGATGCAAGAAGTTCTTCAGAAGGGAGAAAACTCAGAAAAGAGAAGTGTTGGTGGTAGGTAAAAGAAATCGCAAAGAACCAATGATGATTTTAACCTAGGGATTTGGAACGAAAAAGGGGGAAACGGAAGCATTTAAGTGATGGGATATGCCAGCTCACTTCCCCAAATATCGAGGAAGGATAACTCGTCGTTTCAAATTTCAAATATGAAGAGTCGGGAAGCGCCACGTCGTTAACCACCACGAGAGGCCGGACTGGAGCAAGCCAGGCCGGACTGGAGCAAGCCCAGATATTTTAAGCCCGCGCTTAGGCAACCTGAGGAGAAGCCCCGGGCTGGTCGGCTTCGACCATCAGTTTCTGCTCTTCTCTCATTACACTCACAAGACCAGAAACTGGGGGACTGGTGTTGAGTACATACAAGCACCAGGTCGGCCAGGCTACTACTTCCGCCCTAGTACGGCTCACCTCAATCAAATGGTGCAAACGGAGCGTGGAAGCGAATGTGGCCCGACCAGAAACGATGGCCCGACCAGGAACGAGAACCCGACCAGAAATATATGCCGAGCTGACACCCGTTTCCGGAAAGAGCGGGAGCACGATCCCACAGACTCGTGGCGTTTGCGTTTTTCCCGGAACCGTTACGAGGCTTTCAATACTTACAGTTACCCATAATGTCGCAATTAAAGCTCCATAACTGACCACTACTCGAAAAAAGGGGAAAGGAAGACAGAATGGGAACGGAAAATAACGGCTATAAAAGGAGGAAGAACCGTTGAAGAAGGGGGAAAAATGAAGGGAGGGAAAACGCTGCCAAATTGGACCCAGACTTGGGAATTGTGAAACAAAAACCCCCTTCCATATATTCAAACTATATTGTTTTCCCGGAACCTTGTGCTAACTTAAGCATCGGAGGGTTTACGCCGGCAAAACCACCGGCGTCTCTGATATGTTTTTGGTGAACGCAGGTCTAGCAAGAGAAAGGAAGGTGATTTCACCCCAGTGATCCGTGTAGCAGCTGACAACTTAAGCGTTGGTGAAGAAATCTGGTCGGTCATAAAGCGAACGGATTTCAGCATCAACACTTATTATACTCCTATATGAAATTAACAAAATTTCCGCATTATCTTTCTCTTTTAGCACTTCTATAACCCTTTTTCCTTTGTGTCTCTCTCTAGTTTTTTATTTTTTCAAAGTTTGATATGCACAGTAGGCCTTTTGACACCCTCTAAATTTCTTATAAAATTATCTAAATAACCAAAAATAAATTAATTCCTTTTTTTTGTTTTCAAATTCAATTAAACTCTTAAATAAATTATTCTTTTAATATTTCTTTACACCCATCCCATTTGATAATATTTCTTTATGTTTTGAATTTTAATTAATTTTTTTTAGAAAATTTAAAAAAATTAAGAATTATAGAAATAAAGATTATGTAATAAGAAGAAAATAATTTAAAATTTTAGGATTTGTATGCATTTATAAGTAAAAACTTAAAAGAAATATTTACTTTTTTAGGTTGAAATAGTTTCAAGGTCCATAGCATTCAATAGCCCAAGACAAAGCCAAGATGAAGTGACGCCCAAAGAGGCCCAACCCCGAAGCTCTTTGAATTGCGTTGTGACATAAGAAAACACTTACACAGCAAGCTGGATGTTTGAAGATGAGGCTCTGTCTTTACACATCTAGATTATTTCACTGGTTATTTACTTTGAGACTTGGCTCTTTTATAAAACATAACATGTATTAATGATTGATGTAATGAAACACATTCAGCAAAGATTCAGTTATCAGAATCTTTTCAATGGCAAGCTACAATAAAATAAATCATACCAAAGTCTCAAGTTTTGCCAATTGTTCGTGCCAATGATCTTAAACGGCTCCTTAATGGAACTAAAAGCCTGCCCAAGGTGCACGAACATCACTATGATGGACGATGATGGCGCTGTAATCACCACAAAGATGGATATTATACACTTAATTTGAGGGTGCAGCGAGGGGTTGGGGTGCAAGTAACTGAAAAAAATAGCTTTGCTATTGAAATTGATTATTGTCTATTATCAAAATGAAGAAAGAAACCAAGTGGAACCCTTGCTACCAAACGATCAAACAAAGTGATAGTTAAGATCATAACATTCATGGAAGCTCAAGTGGACCGATATGTCTCATACATTATGCTACATATACAAATAAGTTCGTTATTTTCATCAATCAGAAGCAATTTCAAACATTTCCTGTAAATAAAAACTTCAACAAGGAAATCTGAAATTTTGGCAGTATCTTTTGTATAAGGAAGAATATTACAAATAAAGTAGCAACCGCTGCAATAAGCAGCTTTCAACTTAAAAATAAGAACTTTACTTAATTAGCTGCTTTCTAATTCAGTGGAGAACTGAGACCCTCTTGAGAAGACAGTGAATGGGGAGGTTGGTGCCGCCTTGAAGAGAAAGTTCTTGATGGCATTTTCCTGAAGGAAGGCCTTTTATCGAGATACTGAAGAGTTTTCTTGGCATAAATTGACTTGAATACTGGACAAGCTCTTTCCTTGAACTTGAGAATGATGAAGAAAAGAAGCCGATAAGATATAAGAATAACAACAATGGCTGACAGATCCCACCACTTTGATCGATCTATTGAGACACCAAATCTGCTCTTGATTATATCTTCGCCTTTCAGTTTTGGCTCACCAGGAAACATGGGATCAAACTCCACGCCCAGGAAATCATTCTTGTAGGCACCCTACAAATATCAAGAAATGTAACACCGAGCAATAATTTGCACAACAACCATTTAATTCTTCCATAGCCAGCGTTTTTATCGGCAATTTTGTCTTTTTTATGTTACAAGAGTTATATATAGTTAATTTAGTCATCTTTTTTTGGTAATAAATTAATGTATTAATGGGGTAGGATTACATTAAAGAAAGGTTGAGGGTAGGGGCATACTTAGTCCCAAGTTGATTTTTTTTTTTTCAAAGATTAAGGGTCTTACTGAAATTTTTCCAATTTCCATTTGAAATTTACGTTTAGCCCATTAAGTTTGTACTTATATTATTTTCTCCGTAAGTCCGTCATATTTCCATTTTTGCCCCTCCACCAAAATCAGTCAAAATCGCCTTACACTTTTTAACAATGAATTCCGCATAGAAAATACTTGGTGTAGAGAAACACGAGAGAAACAATAAAGAAAGGGGTAGAGAGAAAATGAGTGAGTAGAGAGAGAGGGTAAAATTCTCTCGTCTTTTTCTCGTGCTTCTCTCTCTCTAGCACTACTCTTCCGCATATATAAGTCAATAGACTTTCCACTGGCAACTAACTCAAAAGAGGATCAGAACAAGATTGGGATTCATAGAAGTACCTGGATTGCCCATGAACCATAGCTGAGATACGAAATAGGGTAGCGCCAAAAGAGCTTGGGAAGATCAGGTAGCAATCGGAAAAAACCAGAAGTCATCATAATGATTCCCTACATTAATTGCAAAAATTGTTAACATCTATAACTAAATACATAATTAATTATAGTAGTAATAATAATAATAAGATGCTTGAGATTTAATGTTTAATAACATTGCTTACAAGCACTCCGGCGCCAACCACAACTCCCATTAGGTAGTTGGGAACCAATGAAGCCACAACCATCATCAGGCTCTCGATCACAGAAATGCAGAGGAAAATATTCATAGTGAAGAAGGCAAAATATGAAAATCCCGGCCGAAATTTCACCATAAAGAACGTTATGCTCGAACTCATTAGAGTAATTGCCACCAAGAAGGGGAATGAAGAGAGAAAATTTGATAGGATGTAAACTGTAACTCCATAATACCCATTTAATTTTTCGTGATAAAAAATCTGTTTCAAGAAAATAACGAAAATGAATCAAAAGCGTAAAATATATACGAAGAATGATACTTACATCCTTATTTTACTACGGTATCTGATCAATTTTTAAACTTCTCATTAAACAGTATTAAAAAAAACATAATTAAACGGTAACTGCAATATTTTCACATGCAAACAGATTATCTCAGACCTGAAAAGTACACATTTACCTTCAATAATTGATTATTTTGTTACCGTTATATAGCTTAAGGTGTCATTCTCCCAAAAAAAAAAACTAAATTATTTTTTTCTAAAATATATTAATTTCCGTTGATTACCTTCATCTCTTCAATGAAAGATGGGAAGCCCCCAATAGACATAAAAGTCATAAAGCCTGTAATAAAAGCACCGCAAGAAACCCTAGCCAGGATTGCAGTGTAGCCATTGCCAACATCAAAGAAGATGGTGCCAACACAAATAGATACGACTAGATAGATTGCTATTCTTGCCCAGTAATATCCCACATCTCTTGACATGTTCACCAATGATCTTCGGGTTAATGTTGAAAGTTGCTTCCACCAACTTGCTTTACTTATATTTTTGGTTTCAATTTCCAGCCCTTCCTGCAATTCATATATTTATAAACCTCTCTTGTTGTGTTCTTAATTTAGAAACTTAGAGAGTAAAAGAAGCGAAAATGTAACTAGCGGAGATGTGAAATATTAATGAAGACAATTAAAATTGGAGAGCCCAAGAGTGATTAGAAATACTTACCATGGCTGATAGTTCTTGAATCCTAGCTCTTGCCCTTTTGGCATATTTAGAACGCCTATAGCTTTCAACAAGCCTTGCTTTGATCTCAGCTGTTGCCATGTTCATGAAAGGGTCTGATGAACTTGGGACATCCTTTCATTACACAAATGGAAAAGTTAAATTCAAGGACTAGGATGGGTTACTAGGAATATAAATTTAATCTCATTTTTAGTAAAAGGTAGTATGTACTTACTCGAATTCTCTGAGATCCTTTCAATGTTGTTGTTACAGCATCGAAATCTGAATTTACACAACGCAGGAAGTGATCCGAAGGATTCCTTCTACTTGGGCATGGAAAACCAGCTTCAGCAAAGAACTGCAAAAATCCGTATAAACAATCAGATTGAAATGCGCAAGACTAGCCATCATTCGCAGTATTCAAATAGGCATCACAATGCTTATAAAATAATTGAACTTTAAAATAAATAATTCAACTCAAACTGTTACATTTTAACATTAATGTTTACTATGGCTGGCCTTAGCCTTATCCTTACCCAAGGGATTAAAGGTGGTTAATAACATGGTGTCACGGTCAAGACTAGCGTGAGAATCCCCTCGTCACAACTCTTTCAAAATCAGATTTCCTAATTAATTAAGCGATGATATTTAATAAAACGTTGATAAAATGTTGACAGAAGCAAGGTAAATCTGTTGTCAGTTTACCAATTTAATTTAAAATCAAGTTAAACCGACATTGATTTTACCTTATTTTTGTCAGCTCTCTGTCTCTTTTAACAGTTTTCTCTCTAATTATACTCTAACAATAGAAACTTCATTAATAATAGTTCTAATATGATTAATATTGCAAATGAGAAGACCTGGTTTATTGTTTATTGTTTTTTCCCTCTAATAACTTTTGCGTCAATACTTGAATGTTGACATCAAGATATCAATTCTAAAAATCATGCTTATTACTTGAAGGAAACTTCTCGACGTACCTCCACAGCCAACTTTGCTTCTCCAAAATAAACAGTTTCACCACCAGATAGCAAGAAAAGGTCATCAAAGAGTGCAAAAACTTCACTACTCGGCTGGTGAATTGAAGAGATAACAGTTCTTCCATCACGGGCGATATTTCTGAGTGTTTGAATCACAAAGAAAGCTGAGGCACTATCAAGACCGCTACTAGGTTCATCAAGGAACAATAACTGCGGCTTTGTGAGGATCTCAAGGGCAATACTTAGTCTCTTTTTCTCTCCTCCGCTTATTCCTCTCAAGTGCCAGTTTCCGATCATCGTATCGGCGCAATCGTGGAGACCTAGTTCCAGGATTGTTCCATCTACATGGCTCTTTATATCTTCTTTGCTCATGGAGCTTGGAAGCCTCAAGTGAGCTGAATATGTTATTGTTTCTCTGACTGTAAGAGTTCCCAACAGCACATTTTCTTGGGTCACATAAGCCTGAAATTTACATAACAGAAACGTAAAAGGTTAAAATATTTGTTGCATCGGTACAGGCCATGTGATTTGGAGTGAATTTTACGAGATACATTTTTTTTTATTTGTAACATTATTCACCTCATTTGACTCAGCGATAGTATCAGGATTTTCGTTTAAAGGTGGTAATAATGGAGAAACTATAACTTCGATCAGATACAACAAAATTTTTGCAGAACTCAAGAGGTCAAATTTGCCAATAGTGGGGGCTATAATGAATAAATATTAAATTTTAGGCTATAACATAATTTTTTAAAGAAAAAGGGTGCTAAAGATGAAGTTCATATAAAATGGATCAATTAAAAATTTTAATTTTATTTTATTTATTATTTTTTCATTTAACAACTTGGCCACCCTAAAGATATATGTGGCCTCATCCCTCTCCGATAATTTTAATTTTATTAAATTTTATTTTATTTATACTTTAAATTCTTAAAATTATGAATTAAATGTTTTGTAATATCGCATAGGTCTCCGGAGTCAAATAGTAAACTTTTTTTAAAAAAATAAACTAGACTGAAATAGTAAAATCTTAGAAAAAAAACTATAATTTCAAGTAATTATTGATAGAAAAGGCTGGCTATGCCATTATACTCAAATTAATTTTCAGGTAATTATTTTAAAAATCATACATGATATTGGGAATTAGTCTAACACAAAATGGAAGGTAAAACTCAATGTTAATTTTTTTTTAAAAAGTGAATTGGAAGTCGTTTATCTTTTTCACTTCGAAAATATCAGAATTACTGACTAATTTTTTCCCAAAAAAAAAAAACCAAAATACTTACAAGAACACCACTGTCCACCCTAGTCTTTTTCCCGTTGAAAAGAACATTTCCTGTCATGATCACATGTCTTGAGAGTCTACCTGTGACAATTTAAATTAACGAAAACATTGAGATAGAGGTATGATAAACATAAATTTATTCATATAGAAGTATGATAAATACAAATTACATTTTTGGTTGATAAATTCGAAATAAATACTTTTAGCTCCCACCTTTCCTTAATTTGAATTCGACCACGCCGTCAAGTCTCTTGGGATAAATATAAATTTTATTTAAATAGAGGGATGATAAAAATAATATATTAGAAGACTAAACAAATTAGAAAAAAAAAATAACTTCTTCATACCAAAGTTTTCTTTTTTTCAAAATTATTGGTGATCCGATTAAACAATTGATTTCAATAATTGAATCCGAAATTTGGAGCATGTAGCCATGAAGGGACTAGGGAGATAAAATATAGACCATTAAAGAGTAATTTTTTTTTAAAAAAAAATTATTCTTTTGTCACATACCCTACTCCAAACTTTCACGATATAAACAAAAATTACACTAATATCTCTCTAGAAGTTATTGTGAGGAGAATTCAATCTATAAACTTCTTATATATTATGAGGCTTATTGAACGACATTATCCTTGTGTAAACTACTAAGGAGTCAAATTAAATATAGTATAATGCTAATATTTTTAAAATCATTTTATCTCAAACAGCAATCCAGCTGTCTCATTTAATATCGTAGAGATGGAATGTGTCCCTACCTACTAGTCTAGTTTCCCTATTTTAAAGTCATTTTATTACATGTCATTGATAACAAGTTTTTTGTCTTTGTTGGACCATTGGACATGACACAATGACTTTGCTTTGCCCCACCCATTTTCAATGTATGGAAAAAAAAAAGTTTTTTGTTGTCCAAATGCATTATCTCAGCAGACTCGGTACTCTTTAAAGACTTTATCATTGAACAAGTTTAAAGAGTCTTATAGCGGAATTCATAAATTTTTTTTATTTAAAAGCATATACAATTATATTATTTTATTTGTGGATCTCATTATAGGATCCAATAGACCTATTAAATAACAGGCTTTTAGTGGGTGGTAGCACTACTTAGAGCAGGTTGAGGTGATGCCTACCTCACATAAGTTTTTATCCAATGTATGTAGTTTCTAGTTGCCTATCAATATCAAATGCATTAATTGCCAAATGTCTATCTCATACCGTTGAGCTTGAAGTATCAAATAAGATATAGGCCTAACTTGTTTTTAGAAATTTACTTTGAAAGAAGCAACAAAATCAAGCAATGTTGTTTAGGATTAGGAAAGCATTTGATATTATGTTCTTGAAACACAGCGTTAGAAAAGTTATATTTCTTTTTTACCAATATTAAAATTTAGGCAAGAAGATCGGCAAATTGCGTTAGCCTTCGAAAATTCTCAACATTTGATCCTATATATCAAAGTGTCACCTAGAATAGAAAAAACAAAAATGAAGAAACACCTTCGTACTATGACTCTCTTCTTAGTTTTTCATGCTGAGTCTTCTCTCTAATCAAACGGGTCACTATTACTTAAGATGTTGATTGTTTTATTACGTTAGTATAAAAGAGGGAGAAAAAAGGAGAAGAGATTTTAAAGGAAAAATAACAATTGTCCGTGATATAATATTAAGTGACAGCTAGCTACCCATTCTTTTTCACACATCCCAAAAAAATTTCTTCACAAGTGGGATTTCTCTTATTTGGATGCAAAGACAATCTTAAAACCCTAAAATGGAAACTCAAATTTAATTTTCCTAACAGCCCATATATATCGATAGTTTTTTTAGAAAAAGAAAAGACAGAATCATCCCACAAAATTTCTAAAACAAGAAAAAGAATTTCTCTCGCGACTTGTTCACACATTAGAAGAACCTGCAAATAATTACATTTGATGAGAAGTAATAAAAGAACAAACCTGCTAGTGAGTCAAGAAGAGTTGATTTTCCAGAACCAGATGGACCGATAATAGCCATAATTCTTCCAGGCTCAGCATAGCCATAAAGTCCTTGAAGCAATCTCTTTGTTGGTTTATTGTTTCCAAAATTTGGCAGAACAGCAAATAGATTTTCCCATACTAAGAATGTTCCCCTAGCGGCGGCTCGATCAAACGAAATAGTTTTATTATCACCATTTCTGTTGCTGTAAGCATTGCTGCTTGCTCCTTCTATCTCCATAGAGTCCATGTCACAAGCTTGAGTTGAAACTTGAAAAATGATTAAGATAACAAGAACATGGATAACAAGAACATGAAATATCAATGACTAGGGTTTTTGTTAGAAGAACATGAACAACAAACAACAAACAACTAACTATCAGTGATGATTTGATGAATGGAGAGTCATGCTGTTGAGCATGGTGGATATGTAACGAGAAAAGAGAGAAATTAATGGTATTACTTTAAACAGATCAGACTCTTATGGGTGGCATGTGAAGGAAATAAATGTGGGCTGATTAATATGAATGATAGACAGTTGACCAAACACATTCATTGCTTTGTCGCGAAGTATTCTGTCAATTTCAGATTTTATATGGAATTTTTCTTTCGGTATGGTACAATTGAAGTTTGCTTTTGATTTGATAAAAGCATATAACTAGTTTTTACTCTAAGGACCCTGAGATTACTTTTAAGAGATTCAAAAATATTTTTGAAAAATTAAAATTTAGTTTTGGTGCAAAATCACTTATTTTGCAGCAGATTTTTTAGGGCAGGGACATGGCAACTTGGGATTTTAAAAAATTAAAAGTTAATTTTGGTGTAAAATTATTTATCTTACACTTAATTTTAAAAAATAAGGAAAGAGTAGCTTTTTAAAATCTAAATTTGAGGATCATTTTTATAATTAATACAATTTCATATATATCCTCATATATATTATAAAAATTTAAAATTATAATTATTCAATTAGGAAATAAACTTATTAAATTTGAAGATTATCATTATTATTAATAATATTGAGATAATAAAATAAAAATAAAAATTAACAAAATAATTTTTTTTAGTTATCCATTATCATACACACAATAAAAATATCATACATACATATTTATACATGTGTAAATAAATTTTATTCAACATTATATTTATTTTAGTGTTTTGCATTCTTATTAGTTCAACAATAAGATTGACTAAATATAAACGACTACCTTTAAAACTCATAGTTATTCTAAAAATAAAATTTACCAAACGTTTAATTGATTCTCTTTGCAGTTTATTATTTATGCGATATAGTTAACAACAATTATTTTAGCGGTGAAGATATAAATACTTATACCATTAGAGTACTAATTTGCCTCAAAATAATTTTGAATTGTGGGCACTAATTAATTTAACCGATAAAAGATATTTTTTAGACTAATAAAATTTATTAAAGTATGATAAAAAATAAGAATTCCAACCTTCTCTCACCAGGGCTGGCTCTAGAGTATTAGGGGCCTTAGGCAAAATTTCTTTATGAAACTTCTTTGCATTTACTAGTTTCTAGCTTCAAAACTAAAAAAATTAAAAAAAAGTCAAAATTTAGTCAATTTTTTTAACTATATATAAAATTAACAATCAATAAGATGGTTAGAAATTTCAAAAAAGAAAAGTAATCAAGATTTAAAAAAAAATTCCTGAGACAATTATTTCAAGAAATTTTATTATATTAAATGATTAAGGTTTTTTTTAAACAGATATATAATATTAAATGTAATAGTTTTCTTTGTAGAGAAGAGCGCACAAAATTTAAAAACATTAAATAATTACATTTTTTTAAATAGATAAATAGTTTTCTAATATTTTTCTTGGAAAAAAATAATAATGAATTAACAATTAATGCTATTAATTATAACTCTTTGACATTAATGTTATCAAATATAAAATTTATGTAAAAAAATTTAATTGTAAGATAATTATCAATTAAAGAGAGATTTAAAAAATAGGCTTTCTTGTTTTAAGTAAGTGAAAAAAATTAATTTGAGTATATTAAAGAAATAAAAAAAAAAAGCATTCTAACATATGAGGCCTAAGTGGTTACAATAAGACATTTTTAATATATGAAGCCTTAAATAACTATCTAATTACCTATGTTTAAAGCCACCCTGCCTCTCACATAAATATAAATGGCAAGAGATTTGGATTTTCAACACATGATTATTATTATTATTATTTAAAGTACTTTTAGCCTACAGTTTATATTTGACAAGCTCCTTCTTTTTAGTATTATCACAAACAGTAACTTTCATATATCATGGTCTTTCCTCTTTAGTTTTTTATTTCTACTAGTGGTTATAGCAATTAATGAGAACTACAAATGAATACAGGCTGTCCATATACCCAGATGATAAGCTTCAGCTTTTTATCAGCTAAGGTTTATGTGGCAAAATATGGTTTTTGGTCCTTTCGAGTCCTGCAATGTAGTTTTTATTATTGTTATTATTTTTAATTATTTATATTTTTCTCTTTAATTTCTTGAATTAAAGATCCATCTCGTAATTGATCATTTGTATAACAAACACATGTCTAAGAGTCATAATCGAATTAATAATGCAGGATCAGCTGGCATAAAATTCATGTAACGGCCAATTGATCAATTGGCGTATCAATAATCAATCTCGTAATTGATCAATTGGCCATTTGTGGCGTATCAATAATTCATATTATCGGGACCTCTCTTCTTTTTATTATGATAAAAATATCTATAACTCATATCATGAGCATATTTTTAATTTTCTTTTTGATAATTTTGAGTTTACATAAAATATATGTAGACTTATATGGAATTATATTAAGGACAAAATGAACTCTTAAAATCAAATTAAAAAAATTAGCCATTTATTACTTTTTAAAATTTGCTTCAAAATGAAGTAGTTCACATAGTTTTACCAAAAATGATCACTAAATTTTTTTCAAAAACGATAAAATTAATTTTAAATTATTTTTGAATTTCTCAACCATAATCTTAAACGGGTTAACAATTTGATTCGATTACAATAAAAAACTTTGTAGATGTTTAGTGTAAAATTTGTAAGAATATACTCACACACTTTTTTGAGTTGAGTTTGTTATGCGCGGAATGCGGAATCAAGCGCACCAAATAATTACTGAAAAATAAAGGACACAAAATTTACGTGGTTCGGTTATTAAACCTACATCTATGGAGGCAAGAAAGAATAATTGTTTATTTAACAATTAATAGAGTACAAATATTTGAGTAACGAATCTCACTTCCCAGAAACCCAAATATACCCAATACTCTCACACTTTGGAGGAAAGATAAATTTCCCAAACAGACTCTCTCACTTCTCTCAAAAGCTTAGAAACTTATAAACTTAACAATTTTGGAATGAAATGGAATGAAGAAATGCTCTCTATTTATAGGCTTTAAGCTAGTACTATTCCACCCAACTCAAGCACTATTCCACCAACCCATGCAAATATGTTAATGGTGTCCATTTGGCAAATTTGACAAATTTGCCAATTTTTCATTTTTTTCTTTAATTGTTTGGTAGCCCTTTGAAATTTTGCATGCCTTCTTGAATTTGGATGCCACATGCACGACTTTTCAACAATTCTCAACTTCGGCAAAAATTTGTCTAAATCTGAGCCGACTACCAACGAACCATCATCCCCAAAGTGGCTGCATCTCTGTGACTGCCTACGTACCCACAAATTTGGGATCAAGCTAATCGTAGTTCATGATTCTCCAAACTCAATGCATTTGAAGAATTAGTTTCAATCCGTATAAAGATTTACTCAATCTACACACACGATTTTTCTTTCCAGCAACTTTGAAACCACAAGGTTGAGTCATATAGATTTCCCCCTCCAAATCTCCATGTAAGAACACCATCTTAACATCTAATTGAGTCAACTTTAACTCATATTCTGCAACCAAGGCAAGTAGGATACGAATAGAAGTATGTTTTGCAACTGGAGAGAACACTTTTTTTTTAATAGTCAATACCTTCCTTTTGAGTAAAGTCTTTTGCTACGAACCTTGCATTGTACCAAAGAGTTGTTTGATTTGGAGATCCTTGCTTTTTGGTGTAGACCCATTTATTGCCAATAACCTTTTTCCCCTTTGGTAACTCCACAAGTTCCCAAGTCTGGTTTTGATGGAGAGATTTCATCTCTTCCTCCATGGCTAACTTCCACTTATCACTTTCACTGTTGCGTAATGCTTCACCGAAAGTGTTGGGGATGTCATCATCAATAATTGGAAATGCATATGCTACCACCATGTCTTTAGTAAGCCATCCAGGTTTCTTTATCTCTCTTTTTTACCTCATTGTTGCTATAGAATCATTATTATCTACATCATCAATTGTTTCTTCATTTTGTGGGACATCAGAAAAAACAACATCTTCTTAAACTCTAGGTGTCACCTCCATAGTTGAACCCTTCTCTGATGTACAACTAACTAGTATATATGGAGTTGCATCAAACTCCACCCACTGCAATACCTCTTTGGTCTTGTTCTTTACCTACTGAGAACTTGAAGCTTTCATCATTGAAGCTTCATCAAACGTAACATCTCTACTACACACAAATTTTTTATCTTCGAGATCCCAAAACTTGAAGCCCTTTACTCCATCTTTGAATCCCACAAAGATAGCTTTTCTAGCACGAGGATCCAATTTACCACATTTCCATAGGAGTTTCACTTCTAATTGCAGCAGAAGGCAACTAGTTTATCAAGTGACTTGCGTAGCTCACAACTTCAGCCCAAAACTTTTTATCTAAACTAACATTAGAAAACATACACCATACTTTCTCCAGTAAAGTACGATTCATACGCTCAGCCACACCGTTCTGTTGCGGAGTATGTCTCACCGTGAAATGTCTTTTAATACCCTCGTTCTAACATACTTGCAAGAATAGATCAGAAGTATATTCACCCCTATTATCATATCGTAATACTTTGATCTTTCTGCCAATTTGAGTCTCCGTCAATTTCTTCTATTTCACGAAAATCTCTAGAACCTCATCATTTGCTCGCATGGTGTACACCCACACGCATCTAGAGAAATCATCAACAAATGTAACAAAATAATGGCTTCCACCAATTGATGCAGTCTTGGTTGGTCCCCATACATCACTATAAACATATTCAAAGATCTCACGAGTATCGTGATTAGCTATACCAAACTTGACCCTTGTTTTCTTGCCTACTACACAATGCTCACAGAAATTTAATTTACAGGTTTTGATACCTTTTAAGAGTCCGTGCCTCATCAGAATTTGCAAAAACTTCTCTCCAGCATGTCCCAGTCGTACATGTCATAGCTTGGTGGTGTCACTGTGCGCCTCAACAACATTTGCTTCATCAGTTGTACCTCCCTTCAAATAGTACAAATTGTGACGCCGAAGCCCTTGCAGAATCACCATAGCCCCATGTGTAAACTTCATTGTGCTATTTTCAATAGTAACCTTATAGCCTTTAGCTTCTAGAGCACCCACAGAAATTAGATTTTTCCTTAAAGTTGGAATATATCTAACCTCTTTTAGTTCTCTGATCATTCCATAAAAACATTTTGAGCTGAATTGTTCATATCCCCATTGTGCGACAAGGTTGATCATTCCCCATCACAACTACACCAGATTCCAGATTACGAAAATCCGTAAACCATTCCTTAATAGGAACAAATGATAGGTTGCTCTAGTATCAAATATCCATTCACTCGAACTAGCCACGTATGTTGCAGGAGTAATACATAGTGAATAATCAGAGTCCTCATCTTTCCGTGCCATGTTTGCTGTTGTTGGTTTCTTCACATCTCTCTTTTGAGCCTTTGGACAATCTTTCCTCTAATAACCTTTTTCATGACAAAAGTCACACTCGTCTCAAGCTATATTTTGCTTCTCGATTTGGATCAAGAATTCTTTCCACCACGCTTTTTCTTTTTTTCCATCGCCCTATTTCTGCTCACCAAAGCTTCAGACGATACTCATTCAGAAATTTTATCATTATTTTGAATCTCCAAGCTAGTCAATACTGTGCAAACATCTTTGAAGACAATCACACTCTTTCCATATATCAAAGTGGTCACAAAATGATTATATTCCTCTGATAGTGAGTGTAACAGAATCATAACCTTGACTTCATCCTTAATATCTTCATCAAGATTCTTCAAATCAGCAAGTAACTTTTCAAATCTTGAGACATGATCGTGCATTGACATCCCAGACTTCATTCGAAAGCCATATAATTGGCTCATTGCATGAAGGCAATTTTTAGGACTTTTCAGCAAGTATTTCTCCTCCAATGTATGTCACAAAGTCATCGCACACTCCTGATCTTTCACCAAGTATTTCACCTCCTTGGTCAAACAAGATTTGATCTGACCACATACTTTCTCATTCATACGATCCCAAATTTCTTCATCATACAAGTGTCTTTTATTTTTCATAACAACATCAAGATCGATTTGAATAAGGGCATCCATAATTTCGCGCCTCCACATGCCGAAGTTGATTTTCCCATCAAACTTTTTAACATCGATCTTCTGGACTCCTATAACAGGTGTTGAATTGCGATTTGACAAATCTCGCCTCCCATCTGAAGTGTCTCCTAAAATAGTCTCGGTAGATCTCTTCCTAATTCTGGAAGTTTCACATTCTACCATTTTCTCAACGAACTATTTACACTTGAAAAACAACCTCTATTATGTTAATTTCGCGTGAATAAATGCACCAGGAAAGTTCCTAGGAGACTGGACAAGAACTTGGTCCCAATTAAAAACTAGAATCCTTAGACTCTTATCGCCTTGTTGACAGAACTTTCCTAGACATGCAAAAATACACACTACTTACAATAGACTATCTCCCAAGTATAAATGGCCGTCTCCACCGTATTCGTGAATAGTACCATATGTGAATAATACCATATACATGAATAGTACTATATACGTGAACAATATCATATACATGAATAGTGCCGTATCCCCCAAGTACGAACCATCAGCTCCGATACCACTTGTTGTGCGCGGAATGCAGATCAAACGAACCAAATAATTACTGAAAAATAAATGACACAAAATTTACATGGTTCGGTAATTAAACTTACATCCACGGAGGCAAGAAATAATAATTGTTTATTTAACAATTAATAGAGTACAAATATTTGAGTAACGAATCTCACTTCCCAGAAACCCAAATATACTCAGTACTCTCACACTCTGCAGGAAAGATAAATTTCCCAGACACACTTCTCTCACTTCTCTCAAAAGTTTAGAAACTTATAAGCTTAACAATTTTAGGTAAGGGTGGGCGCGGTTTGGTTCGGTTCGGTTCGGTTTTTACTAAATTTTTCACAATCGTTCGATTACGATTATTTTAAAATCATAATCGCGATTAATCAAATTACCGAAATAATCAAATACTCGATTAATTGAAATAATTCGATTCGATTCGGTTTGATTATTTCGATTATGGGCCTATTGGGCTTATTTTAGGCTTTTTTAAATTTAAAACCTTAAATTAATAAATCTACCACAAACATAAAAAGTTAACAAATAAAAAATCAAAATATGTTCAATAAAACATAATATGTTCAAATAACAAGTTCAAATCAAAATATATTTGTAAAAGGTAAAATTTTGCTTAAATATGACTAATAATTGGGTTATATAACCTATAATTTTAACTTAAATCATTTCATTGTTCAGGCCCAAAAGATTTAAGGAATATAATCATACTTTGTCCACTGATTGAGCTTAGCTTGAGCAGCAGGATCAGGCGATGCTAGTGCTTCCCTTTCTTCTTCACAATAATTTTCCATGTACGATCTGAAACAAGAAGACATTTGCTCGGGGATTGAATGAAATTCTCTGCGATGATGTGGCTGCTGCACTCCTGAATTCTTTTTTTTTTTTAAAAAAAAAAATTGTTTCTGGATTATACAGTTGAAACATAAAGAATGGCCAACAAAGAATTACTTGGATCCCGAAAAGAAAGGGCGATAAATCCCCATTTCTTTTTATTTTCAGAACTTGCTCCCACCAAGTCAAACCCAGTAAGAATTCAAAACCACATTCAGCAAATGATTTCAAAAACAGAACTTGCTCCCCACAAGTCAAACCCAGTACGAATTCAAAACCACATTCATTTTCCAACACTTGCTCCCACCAAGTCAAACCCAGTACGAATTTTTGACTGATTACCTTTTTACGTCAGCAGCAGCTCAAGTTCTCTGCAAAAACAGAACAAACCAGAGAAATGAGAGACAAAAATGGTAGCGAGAGAAATCAATTTTTGTTCTGCTGAGAGATTTTATTGACAAAAACTGAAGAACCCAGAAATGCTAAAGAGGAAGAGAGTCAGCGATGAGCAGCGGTGGCAAATCAGATTCGTGAAGGATGAGCAGCAGCAGCAGTGGGGACAAGAGTGAAGTCTGTGAAGACCAGAAGATGAGAAGAATGTGTTAAATTAGGGATTGTTTATTTGTTTTAGTGTTCGGTTTTTTTCTGTGGTCGGTTCGATTTTTTGATTTTTTTAAAAACAAAAAACCGAACCGACTGATTTTACTACTTATGTTAGATTACTATTTCAATTTTTTGGATGTAAAAAAACCGCATAAAAACCGAACCGAACCGAATGGTTCGGTTTGATTTTTGAGTAATCAGCTTTTTTTGCCCACCCCTAATTTTTGGATGAAATAGAATGAAAAAATGCTCTTTATTTATAGGCTTGAAGCTAGTACTATTCCACCTAACCCATATACTATTCCACCTAACCCATGCAAATATGTCAATGGTGTCCATTTGACAAATTTGCCAACTTTTTATTTTTTTTTCTTCAATTATTTAGTAGCCCTTTGAAATTTTACATGCCTTCTTGAATTTGAATGCCATATGCACGACTTTTCAATAGAGTCTTGAATTTTTTTTTAGAAGAAAATAGACGTTCCATTAAGCAAAATTTTCAAAAATACAAGCAATCTCATTCGGGAAAGAGTCCATCCAAACACTAGACTTTTCACTCTTGAGGGCATACTTAGCTAATCTATGAGCTAGTTCATTGGTGAATCTAGGGGTGTGTTGAAAGGTAACCTTGTGAAAGTCACCTCTCATATCTTGAGCAGCGGATATCACCCAGCAAATTTCTGTTTTACTCCATTTCTTATGGTGGACCAGATCAACAACTTCCTGGCAGTCTATCTCAATGATAATTGATGTCAATTGAACATCTTTGGCCACTTGAAGTCCTAGCTCGACATCCTCTGCTTCTGCAAACTGCACGTCCAAGCTTAGTCTTAATGGTTTAACTGCAGCTGCCACTACTCTTCTTTTATCATCCTGATAACAGCCCCCAAGCCTATTGATTTAGCTTCAACATTGATAGCAGCATCCACGTTAATTTTGAAACTTCCAGCAGGGGGTGGAGTCCACTGATGATGCTTCTTGTCTTCTCGGTTTGCAGCTTGAGAGCTTCTACCATGCTTCACTCTTCGATAGTCTTCGACTATAGCTTGGGCCTTTGCAGCTGAGACATTTGAGTTAATTTTCTCCCCTTTGAAGAGCAGCCGATTTCTAGCATTCCAAGTAATCCACCAGGTAGCACCCAATAATTCCAAATCTGCTTTGCACAGCCTCTTAGACATCTGAAACCACACTTCCAGCATATCCTGCCCTTTATAAACTTCAATGCCTTTATCAACTAGGATTGACTTCTTCCAAATCTTACCCGCTGCTTTGCACTCAATCAGGGCATGAGAAATAGTTTCCACGCTTCTTCTGCAAATTTGGCATAGAGGGGATGCAGTCACTTTCTTTTTCCATAAATTCTCCATCATTGGTAGCATATTTTGAACAGCTCTCCATAAGAAGATTTTTTTTTCAGGCAACTCCAATCCCCATATGGCCTTCCAGTAACAAGAGCAATCCTCCGAGGTGCTGGGGATATCAGGATATTTCAGTCTTAGAGCAATTTGATAGCCGCTCTTAACTATGTACATGCCTTTCTTGTCAAAATGCCAGCAAACTTCATCAATCTTTGGGCCTCTAGGGAGAGAGATCCTCATTATGGCTGCTGCATCTTCTTTATTAAAGTGCTCCAAAATTATATCTACTTTCCACTGGTTCCTTGCATCAATTAGCTCTGCCACTTTAGCATCCTCTGACAAAGATGGTACTGAGAAGGGTTTAAAAGTATTTGGCCTTGGGATCCAATTACTCTTATAAATTTGCACCATATCGCCTCTACCTATTCTCCATCTAGCCCCATTTTTTAAAACTTGTCTACCCCACAGCAAGCTCCTCCAGAGGAAGGATGGGTTTGATCCCAAGTTAGCATCTCATAAATCTGAACATTTAAAGTATCTGGCTTTTAGAACTTGGGCAGTCAAAGAATTCGGATCCTGAAGTATTCTCCACCCCTGCTTTGCCACCATCGCTTGGTTGAAACTACAAAAATTTCTAAAGCCCATACCACCTCTACACTTTGCGTGGCTTAGTCTCTCCCATCTTGCCCAGTGAATTTTGTGTCTTGAATTAGTTTAGTTATAAATTAATTCTTTTCCAGAATAATTACATGTATATATTATCAATAATCTTGTGTCGGGTAATGGCTATAAAAGTCTACACCCTTGAGAATAACCCGTCTCGGGCCCCCATCAAATGGGATACATGTAATATTTTAAATGCATTTTATCTATTGGGGGAATTAAATTATCCTTGCAAGGGTGTCGCTGTTGTAATGGTTAGAAGTTATAATCAATTAATTAGTGTGCTACGTACAATTGGCCAACTCCAATCAACAAAATGTTGACTGCTTTGGAGGATATGAAACCATTTATTATTCATTTTAATCTTGTTCTTATTAGTCGTAGGTTATACTAAAGTATAACTTTGGGGTTGCCTTATAATAAAATACTTAACCTTTATTAAGAGAAATCAGAAAACAGAACGGTGTAATTGAACAAACCAAGCGGAACAAGAAAATCGTTACCTAATGTCTTAAAATCTTGATGTAAATTCTTACATGTAGTACTAAGAGAACAGCGACCAGGTTTTTTTCTCCAAAAAAAAGAAAAAAGAAAAAAAAAAGGAAACATCAGAAATTGGAATGGATTAGATGGCGTACACAATTCTGCCAGAAGCAAAACAAGCAACAAAATTGGAATTATATCTCTTTCATGACTTCATCTAAACTTGAATAAATTCATATTTGTTATTTGTTAAATAGGAAAATTCTATGATCGCGGCATCAATATTTTAATAAATATAAAATTTTTAAAATTATATATATGACTAGTAAATTGAAGGTAAAATAAGTAAATAAATATAAGAGTGTCAAATTAATGTTTTAAAATTGTGGACAGAATAAATACTTGTAAAAAAAATTAAATTTATAAATCAACATTAAACTTTAATTAAATAAAAAAATAATTATTCATTTATTTTAATTACAAAAATCACTCATCAATTGAAAATTAAAAAAAAATATTGAAAATAATTGAAATAAGTTTTATTGAATTGGTATAACCATAAATTTTATATTCATTCGAGGGCATATATAAACTTTTTTTCCTCATTTTCTATCATCGTATTTATTTATTACGCAAGTTAATTAAACAAAATTATTTTTCTTGATGTAGATCAAGTCAAAACAAAATAAAAAAATATGCTTATATTACTTGACATATATGAAATTACTATTATATCCTTCAATATATATATTTGCAAAAGTTAATTTTCACATTTCAAAAAGCTAACTAGTTTGTTTCTGCCTCCATAAAGCATATACATATATATATATATATAGGGTACTGTTCCAATATGGGACTTTTCACATTTTAAAAAGCTAACTAGTTTGTTTCTACCTCCCTAATATATATATATATATATATAGGGTGCTATTCCAGTCCCGGATTGGAACAGTTTCCGGGACAAAAACTAGTGGCCTTTGGATTTCAATCCAAAGGCCACTAGTGGCTGCACATGGTGGGATCCATCATGTGCAGCCCACAAATTAAAAAAAAAAAAAAAGAAAGAAGAAGCCACCAGCGGCGGTTGGATTGAAATCCAATGGCCCCTGATGGATTCCCGGACAATAATTCAATTCGAGACTCCCCCATTGGATCACTGTCGTATATATATATATAAATCACAATTGATTCCAATCACCTCATTTAGAAATGGTATCTAAAGGGGTCGATCATTTGAATTGAATGCTTTCTGCATAAAGTGAGCATCTGATCCTATATTTTTATATGAATTTCCAACACGCAAATGAATCAATTCAGATTCCTGTGGCCCTGTCCAGTATTGGTTCCATTGATGTATTCATCCACCACATCTTTTCTTTGAAACATGAATATTCAAAGATAGTTATTCTACATATCGATCATATATTGCTCATGAAAAAAGAAAAAGAAAATAATGATTCTACTCTATTATTTTATTCAACCTTTATAATGGACCTATTATTCTTATAAGAAAATAAATGAAATATCAAAATTAGAAAAAAGGAATTACCGTATTGCAGTTTTGGAAATTAGTATTTAAAGAAGAGATTCGGTGCTTGATTTTGATTTTGATACCATATTATTTATCATTATTTTATAATCTTGCATAAATTGAAAAATATAAACTAACACAATAACTAAGACATCGTATTTTCAACCAAGAGATTTTACCTATTATAAACAACCGTTGAAGCAACATTAAACGTTTAATCCTAACAAAAATTTAGGCTAAAAGGAGAAAGACGTATTTCCATGTCAGTTCATTCACTTGCAGACTCAATTTTATAGAGGAGCAGCAAACATGACGCTTTCAATCCAAATAAGAACTTATCATAGCTTTGGTGCCATATGAAACACCAATATCGATCTTAATGCTATAGCTCTAACAACTGGCAGTTTTATTTTTCTAATAAACGTTTATAACATACATACATCCTCTTGAATCAAACTTCAGGTGCAGTCTCTACGTTGACATCATTAGAAACTTTTTCCTGATTCACTATCTCAATTATGCGCTGGAGTTCATGAACAACATCTGTCATGCTAGGTCTCTCCCTTTTCTTCTCCCTCAAACAAGCAACTGCAAGCTCTGAGAAAAGTTTTAAACTCATCAAGATATTAACTGAAGCCTCGTGGCCTTGAAGACGTGGGTCCACAACTTCCATGATTGCACCATTGCTAGCCCGTTGGCTCACATATATGGCAAGGTTAACATCATCAGGGTCCCTTGAGAAATCAATGGCCTTTTGAGAAGTCAAAAGCTCAAGCAACACAACCCCATAACTATAAACATCACTCTTGTCTGTGAGCTGGTAATTGCGATAATATTCAGGATCCAAGTACCCTAATGTTCCTTGAGCACAAGTTGACACGTGACTCAGGCCCGGTTTAGCCAGTCTGGAGAGCCCAAAATCAGCAACCTTTGAATTGAAATCATCATCCAGCAGTATATTTGTTGACTTGACATCTCTATGATAGATGGGAGTATATGCAGCAGAATGCAAATAAGCCAATGCTTCAGCAGTTTGTAATGCAATTCTCAGCCTTGTGCTCCAGGTTAAATTAAAACTGGAGTACTTACCGTGTAGATGATCATGAAGTGTCCCATTTGCGATGTATTCATAGATCAACAATGGCTGCTCGGCTTCTACACAACAACCCAAGAGCCTAACCAAGTTCTTGTGATTGACTTGTGAAAGTATCCCAACTTCATTGAGTACTTGTTGGGTGCTCTTGATGTTTCCCACTTTGGCAGACTTTACAGCAACCACAGTGCCATCCTGAAGCTCACCTTTGTAAACTTCCCCAAAGCCACCGCTTCCCAAATTCCTTTCTTTTGAGAAACCATTTGTTGCTTTCTTCAACTCTTTCAAGTGAAATATCCTAGCAGGTTTCCCAGCAATGTTACTTGATTTCAACATGTCTTCTCTTTCCTTTGCAAGCTTCGCTTGTTTGGCAAGTTTCCGAGAGCATATTATTTTTATTGCAGCCACTGCAATAGCTAATGATAAAACAGAAATTACCCCTATTGAGATCTTTAAGCTTAGACCGCTTCTACGGTTTCTCCTTTTTCTCTGGCAAGTTCCAAGTACATGGTCCCAGTAGTAGCCTTTGATGCAAAGGCAACGATAGACACCATTTCTACCGGCGGATAAACATTTGGAAGCCCCGGAGCAATCAAGCTGTGTTTTGCAAACCGGTTCAGGCGGGGGAGCCCACTGTATTTCCAATCCTTCTTCCCATTGATTCGCTGGCTTATTTGGATCCAAATGAAGGATGCTTCTGAATGCTTTACAGCCTGAACTATGCAGCCGTATCTTGTATGCTGAAGGCATGCCGCCAGCAATAAAGGTGCAGCAGGGTTCAAGTTCACTTGCACATTGAAGCGCTCTTTTTTTATCAACATGCTCGGGACTCTCCAAGAAATTGTGACATAGGCTAGACGAAGAGCAATTGAGAGGAGAGATCAAGAGACGGGGCGAGCAATTGAAGAGGAAGATTGTGTTTGATGAAGTTACATTAAAAGGGAGTGACTGATTCAACCATAGGCCTTCACTTGTCACCATGTCATGAGTAACACAAGAGTCATTTATCCACGATGCTGGTTGCATGACTATGCGTTGCGAAGAAGCCATGGTTCTTAGTACAAGATAAGAACTTCCATTTAAAGCATCAAAGTAAAGCTTGTGAGAGTGCAAATCACAACGAAGTAAATAGTTTGGGTCACCACACTTAGGGTTTGTGCTTAGAGGATATGGAACTTGTATAGGGCCACAGCTGGGGCAGATCTTCTGTGAATAACAATAATGAAGTATGAGAAGAAATGAAATATTGATATAGAGAAACAATTCCGGTTTATTATTCGGCTTGGTTGTTGTGATCATCTTGCCACTAGCATGAGCAAATGATAAGAGCTGAAAGGGTAATGGCACAAAGAGGAGGGATTTGGAGGTTCATAAAAAGACTAGAGAAAAGAGAATAAAGTGGGTAAAAAATCACAGAATTTTTTAAAGTCGTTGCTAGAATCTTGTTTTAAATTGTCAAACTTTTTATTGTTTGAAAGACTTGTGGATTCCTTTTTGCGTGATATATATATGTTCTTGGGGACCGAATTTTTTTTTTAAGCTGTGTTTTATAAGTTAGGAAAGCCGTTACTAAGAAAGGTTAGTGCTGTATGATTCCAGAAAAGATTACCATAATTGGGCAATATCAGTTAGAAAAATTAAAAGAAGAATTCCCTAGCCTAAATGACAAGGTACTAAAAATATCAACCCATAGGCATGCAAGCTGTGACGAATTAATTTTTTTGGAAAAACAAAATAACTTTCACTGTTATTGTTCAATAGACTCAAGTGCCCAATTTATACAAAGATTTGAATAGTGTAATTTAAATCCGAATTATTCAACAGAAAAGTTCGATTCTTCATATTTTTCAATTCATAATGGTTATTATTCTAACTATCTTTTCATTTCACAATGACTATAATCCTATCAAATATGAATGTCATAATAGTCTACCATAATTGAGCAATATCTGTTAGAAAAATTGCAAGAGAAATTCCCTCAGTTATGAGAATGTAATAAAAATATATCAGCCGTAGGCACGAAAGCTGTGACAAATTAATTTTAAAAACAAAATAAACTTTCACCCCTAACATTCAAATGGGCTCAAATACCCAATTTATACAATGATTTGAATTATCTAAATGGAAAACATTCAAATAATAATTTGAGGATTCTTCATATTATTCACTTAGCTATAATAATTATTCTTACCATCTTTCCATTTCATAATTTTAAAGTTGCAAAAGAAATCATTCATTATATCAAAGGTACAATTAATTTCAGCTTATTATACTCAATTGATAATGACTATAAGTTCCTTGGATACAGTGATAGAGATTGGAGTGGAGATACAAATGATTGAAAAAGTATTATTAGTTTTGTGTTCTTCATAGGAGATATTGCTTTCTCATAAATGTCGAAGAAGCAACTGATTATTATACTTTCTACCTGTGAAACTAAATACATTACTGCTACAACAAGTATTTGTCATGCATTCTGCTTAAGGAATTTATTGAAGGACTTATGTTTGTCACAAGAAGAACCTACAGATATTTTCATTGACAACAAGTCAACAATTGCCTTAGCTAAGAATCTTGTCTTCCATGATCGAAATAAGCATATTGACATTCGCTATCATTTGATATGAGAGTGCATTGAGAGAAAGAGTGTACAAGCAAAGTATGTCAAATCACAAGGTCAAGCAGGTAACATCTTTATTAAGCTATTGAAATAAAAAGATTTTATCAGATTAAGAAATTAGCTTGGTGTCATATGATCAAGTTTAAGGAGGTGTTGGATTATAAACTTGATCTATACAACTTTGAAGCCCAAGTGATCTTTGATCTATTCCATGGAAGCTTCGTTAGGTAGTTAAGATTTGTGGTGTTAAATGTAGTAATATAGTAAGTAGAATTTGTGGTGTTGAGTATTGTTGGTATGAATTCAAATGTTATTGGTGTCAATGTGCAAGTGTACATAACAAGTAATATAATGATGAGTATTCAAGATCGTCTCCACATGGATTGATATTATCAGACTTGCTACATCAATCTTAACAGTGCAGATTTTTTTCTAAATTAAAATAAAACAATTAATGAAACAAATATACTAATTAAAATAAAAACGCAATAAATAAAATGTAACAAAGAACATTATCACGTCAAACTCAATGATAAAACCAATGAGAATATAAGGTAGTTGAGTGAATAAACTCTCTTAATGGTTTTGACTATTTTTCTAATGTTTGGCTCGGTTGCTACAACATCTACTACGGCACTGGGCAGAATCTTTATGTATCATCAGCTATCACATATTGGATATCTTATATCTATATGCAACCTAACAATGATAAGTTGTTATGCTAACATTAGATATAGCATTACACGCTTAGGTTCTAATTACCCTACAAGGTGAATCCCTATATCTAGTTCATCACTAATCTTAGATCAAGCATGGCCCTTTTGGACTCAAGTAAAACTCAATCCAGGAAACTCAATCCAGGAAACTCAATCTAAGACTAAGTATTGCTCTGATATGTTCCACTAAGATATTCCATTTTGTGGCTTTTTCTTAGCTAGTATCATTAAATGGGTGATCAGCCGAAATAATGAATAAAAATAAATACTATAAAAAAAATGCTATAGCAAATATACAGTAACTTATATTTTCAGTTAATAAACCGNTTTCTTAGCTAGTATCATTAAATGGGTGATCAGCCGAAATAATGAATAAAAATAAATACTATAAAAAATGCTATAGCAAATATACAGTAACTTATATTTTCAGTTAATAAACCATTAACATTGTGTATCACTCAACAAAAAATAAATTTAGTTCATGATTTGCAAAAGAAAAATAAAGAACAAAGTTTTAGCAATCAAACACATCCCCATGAATAAATAGAAAACAAGAAAACAAGAGAAGAATAAGAAGGGCTGAGCTCCCAATTGATTTCTGGAAATTCCCCTCTTGTGCAGCCCTTAATCTCTCTCTTAAATTCTGTTTTTCTTTTGTTTCTTTGTGGTTTTTCTCCTTGGGTGATGAATCTCTCTTTTCTTTATGATGTGTGCTCATTTTATAGTTGAAAATTAGGATAAACGGAAGCCTAAGTCGCGTGTCTTCCAGATTAGGAAACTGCAGATCATAATATTTTGTAAAATTTTCTCTGTCATTTTTCCAGGATTGCTACAGCAATGGCAATGGTTGCTATAACAACAACTACAGCAATTACACTGTTCCAGACTTGATTTCATTTTTCTATTATCTTGCTCTTTTCCATCTTTTGCAAGTCTATTGCATCAGTATTCCTTTCTTGAAATTTGAGCTTTCGGACACCTACAATTATGCATATGATTTAAGCACACAAATTTTTCTAAATCAAACAAAATTTATTAAGAATAGACTAAGATGAATGATTATGCAAAATATAACAAAAATGTAATGAAAACACATCATTTACTCTCTAAGTATTATTGATTTAAATCTAAAAATGCCATGATAACTCTCATTTCATAGAGTTATCAAGTATGGTAGTTAAGTTCGATGTGTGGTTATGGTTTTTTTGGTAGTTAGGTTAATGTATAGTTTAGTTTAGTTAATGTATGACTATAATTAAGTTATAACAAGTATATATAGCTCATCTCTTAGTTGGTTTAAGCAACAATAAATAGTAAAGCTTCTTAGTTCTAAAAGAAAATAAGAGTTGAGGAGTTATTAAGTTAATAAGAAAATAAGAGTGTTTTGAGTGTTTGATCATTCAAATACTCCAACATAAACATCAATCATTGTCTTTTATTATTATTTGAAATCAAATAACCATAAATGCAAATTGCATTAACAACTAGCTGAGCTACACTCAAAGGGCAACTACAACAATATAAAATATGCATATAAAAGTGAACACTTCAAATCAAAGGACATTTTTTCCTTTTCATTCACTTGGACATGTGGATTGAGAGTAGCAAATGAAAGCAGCTCTTAGTTGCGTTCAAGTAAGTACATTTCTATTTTGTCCAAAAAAGAAATTGTGCTGGAGTCCTCGGTTTGTCATCACTACAAAAGATCAGTGCAGCAATGCGAATGCTAGCTTATGGAGTATCTGGTGATTCTATTGATGAGTATGTGAGAATTGGCGAAAGCACTGCAATCGAAAGTTTGAAAAAGTTTGTTCTACAGTGATTGAAATTTTTAGCAATGAATATTTACGATCTCTTAACACAAATGACATTGCTAGACTTTTAGCAGAAGGTAAACAACGTGGGTTTCCAGGAATGTTGGGAAGTCTTAAGGGTATGCACTAGAAGTGGAAAAATTGTCTAGTGGCATGGCAAGGGATGTATGTTGGTCATGCCCAAGAACCAACAATAATCTTAGAAGCAGTGGCCTCATATGATCTCTGGATATGGCATATGTTTTTTGGGTTACCAGGATCCCACAATGACATCAACGTGCTTGATCGATCTCCATTATTCAAAGACTTAGCTGAAGGACGTACTCCATCAGTAAATTACTCAATCAATGGTCATAATTATACAATGGGGTATCATCTTGCAGATGGTATATATCCACCGTGGTCAACTCTAGTGAAAACAATACCATATCCACAAGAAATTAAGCATAATAATTTTGCTAAAGCTCAAGAATTAGCCAAAAAGGATGTTGAGAGAGCATTCGGAGTGCTCCAAGCTCGTTTTGCGATTGTGTGTGGACCTGCTTGCTTTTGGGACCGTGATACACTTGACGATATCATGAAGGCGTGTGTTATAATGCACAATATGATTGTAGAAGATGAACATATTACTAAAGATATAGAGGACTTAAATGATGATGTAAGTAATGAAGATTAAGTTAAACCATCATTTGAATGAACAATAGGAATTATGGAACTTATTCATAATCATCATCGAATTAGAAGCAGAAAAAATCACTCACAACTTCAAAAAGACCTCATTGAACATTTGTGGAAACATTAAGGATCCCGTAAGGCCATGTAATTTGATAACATGTTGCATTATTATCATATTTGTCTTTATCTCTAAGTAATTTGTGTTGATTTTAAATGACATTATTATTATTATGTCTTAAATATATTTTGGCTTTTCATAATTCTATTCATGTGCTCTGTTTTTCCTTATATGAATACAAACTATATTACCAACAAATGCAATCAGTAGTTGCATCATTTGAAAATGTTGTCGGCCTTGGACACACTACCCCTTACATATATTTTGCATTCAAGACCATATCTAAACACTTTTGTTGCTTGAAGAATGCCATATTGGACCAAATTCATGTTTCATGCAAGACTGTTAGTGATAACAATGTTAACAATGACATCATGGAACAAGGTTGCAGTAGCCAAAAGCCGGTGTAAAAATTAGGCTTTCTTTGGCCTCCTCACTGGCGGTTGCAAAGAGCACTTCCAGATCATGCAGTAGTTGTGCTTAAAACATGGCTCTACGAAAACTTAATAAATTAAATAGATAATATTATTTATAAAATTACATGAAAACACACAACAATTTAAAGGAAAATAAACAATAAAATAGCAAAACATTCAATCTTTATTTTTTTTTCAAGGATCTCCATTTGATGTTGATAATAATATTCTTGAAGATGAGAAGGCATTCCACTTGTTTCTATTCGCATTATTTTCTCTTCTTCTCGCAATTCCTCTAAGTCGACTTTTCGTTTTTCTATTTCCACTATTTCTTTTTCTAAAAGATACTTCTTCTCATTCATATATGCTTTTCTTGCTCGTTCTTCTTTTTTGTCTATACGCATTTCTTCTAAAATTGTCACAAGAGGATCAGAGTTTTTTTCTCTAATCTTACGTTTCTCACTTTTCTTTCCAAGTGGTCTTTCTAAATCAACAAAATTAGTGTCACCACTATCATTTTCATCAAGATTGATAGGAGTCTTTGCAGTTGATGATGAGGATATACTAGGTGATGAAGTTGAAATTAAACCCTTTTTCTTCTCTCTTTTTGCTTGGTTATCAGTCAACCATTTTGGATGATGCCTCAATATATTCCAATAGTGTTCAAAAGTAAATTTTGTTTTGAACATTTCCTTGTACAGAGCCTTTGCATTCATAATATTAAATATTTCATTTTAACTTATAAACAAATAAAATGACAAAACTAATTGATTTGTTTAATTAATTAAAATACATACCTTGTCTTATTCATTCACACCACTTTGTTGTCTATTTTCAATTTGGGAAAAACAGCTGTGAAATTTGTTGGTGGCTTGTTGTATCTTTGACCAACGCTGCATCAATGATTTTTCATCCCATTCGGATTCAAAATTCTTGTATTTGTGAAAATAACCCCACACTCGAGCCCAAAAGCTTTGCTGTGTTTGATTAGTTCCTTGGACAGCATCCAAACTAATATTCAACCATGATGAAACAAAATGCATATCTTCATCCGCTGAAAAAGCCTCACCGCGTTTCTTTTGTGAAATGGAGCCGAGAAGAGTTGCTGATAGAGATGATTCAATGAATTGAGATGAATTAGGTATTTGTGTAGAAAATGATGGGTGATCAAATTGATCCATTTTGATGAAGTCAAGTGAAAAATTGAATAATGGTATGAGTTCAATAATATTTAATAGGCTGAAAAAAAAAGCCGTTCAATTGTTGTTAAATAATAATTATGGCAGTTGTATCTTTCCAATAAAGAATAATAAAATATTAATAGAAGATGGAGAAATTCACTCGGTAATATTAAAGAGTGAAAAATAAATCTTATTTGAAGAATTTAAATTAATGTGTCTTTTGGAGTATTTAATATTGATATGGCTCTTCAAATAAAAAGTAGAATTTTATTTAAAAACTCTTTTGGAGATGTTCTTATAAAGTTAGGACAAAAAGTTTATATAATTAACAACATGTTATTGATCAATGGCTACCATGAGTGAGATAATTGTATAATATCAATAAATCAGTGAGTTAATTGTATAATATAAATATATGAGATAAAAAATTTATATTCTAACTTTATAAGTATATAATTACTATTTTCACAATACCATATGGCAACATGATTGCAAAAATATTAAAAGCAAGCACATCAAATAAGACTGTTGCATGCGTTGTAGGTCAATGATACTTCCATTGTGAATAGTTAGGTGCACCCTTTGTTTTCAGAAATGATTTTACAAATGCTTTTTTTGGAGATAGAATTCCCGTTTAGACAAGCCTTGAGATTTGTGTGACTGCTATTACTTGTATAAATTTAATCTGTATGTCATTTATAAAATAATTGAATCTCCATGGGAAATTTACGAAAATAACCATTAATATTTTATTATTTTCACAACTAACCGTTCATATTTTTTTCTATCAACATTAGCCAATCAGAAGCCTTTCTCCCCAAATTACCCTTCTTTACACATCAAAAGCAATAATCTTTCTCCAATATCGTCAAACCAAACAAAACTTTGTGAATCATCAAGCAACGACGACGGCAAAAGGCAACGGAAAAAGTGAAATCCGATCATAATATATCTGAATCCAACACTAATCGGCATCACTGGTGGTATGAATTATGTTCTGAGTTATTTTCTGAACTTACTTAACTGAATTGAGTCGTGGGTGATGAGTGTAAATCTGGCGACAGGCGCCCCGTCGCACCAAGTTTGGTGCGACAGGCTCCCCGTCGCGCCAAAACTTGGTGCGACAGGCTGCCTGTCGCACCAAAACTTGGAGATTCATTGAAACTCTATTAATTTGATCCGGATTCAAATAATTTTTGTTTATAATTTCAGGCTTAATGGATTCAGTTGTACTTGAATTGTGTTACGATGGTTGGTGGGAGATATTAGAGGATGGCCGTATGGAGTATGTGAATGGTAAAAATCGAGCTTTTTTGTTGGGAAAAATTGTTTGTTTGATCAGTTATTGGCAAAAGTATATGAGGTGTTACAAATAAACGCTAATTAATATAGTATCACAATGAAGACAACTTTGAGGTCTAGTAACACATTATATCGTGTATGTGCACTGCCCATGGATATATTTGATGATGAAATGGTGAGGGTTGT
>MKYO02027508.1:165087-264650 GCA_002013955.2 Citrus medica | reverse complement strand
CCAAGAACATATTAAACAAGTATCATATTAAAAGTTAAACGACCATAATTAATAAATTTAAATTTGCTCACCGCATACGTGCGTGAAGTGGTGAATCCTTATTTGGACGTTTAGAAAATGTGTAGATGAAGCCAACAACGGTTTCTTTAAAATCTTTTAATTCTGACTTTATTTCGTACACATTACGATCAATCTTATCCAGCCGTCGTTGTATGTACTCATTAAACTGCTTTGTCCTCGACTATTACCAAATAAAAAATAAAACTTTAGAATTTAATAAAAAATTATTAAATTATTAACTTCGAAAATATAAATATCATATATTATTTATAACCTCAGAATCCCGTGTGTCATCAGAGTTGTCTGTTCGCTGCTGGTGGTCATCAACAGCCACCTCATCCTCATCAGTGTCATGACGCTGCTCTGGTATTGGGTTTGGTATGTCATCATGATCGTCATGCTCGTCATGCTCGTCTGATTGCCTTGTAACCGACGGCATCGCGTTGATTGAGGGTTGGTGCTGCACCAAGTATCATTTAAAATTACTAAATGAACCATCAAAAAGTTCGATTAAACGTTTATTAGTACTTAGAGTATATCGACCTTATGAACCCAGTCTGGAATGCTTGGCAAGTAACCCTTCACAGAGAGCCAATGTTTGCTGCTACTCTCCTTTAAATTTGGCTCAAGAGTTTGTGAAACGTCCCCCTGGCATAAATTCAATTGAAAATTTTAAGTAAGTATACATAACTTAAATTTAGTAAAGTAAAAAAAATAAGTAATACATATTACTTACAAGACGAGATTCGTCGTTGAAGAACGAATAAACCTCCGCAAAGTTGATGCTCGAAGACGCCATGGGCTTCCATTGCAGAATGCGGGGAATCTTATTCTTCGTTTTGACGACCCATGTTGATGGCAACCCTCCGATTGCTTCGTAAATCCAAGCCTACAACAAACAAAGCAAAAAATCAAATAAAACAACTATCAAATATTTAATACTATAAAACTTATTAATAAAAAAAAAAACGCACCATAACCCCAGACGTAAAGCCGTAAACGTTGTATTTTTCAATGTTATGATCTGGATTTTTCAACCGAGTCTTCTTAAATTTCTCGTCTTTCTCGAACAGTGCATTGTCAAGACTCTCGTAAATCATTTCCCACGACAATAGACCCCATGGTCGCTTTCAGAAGGACTGTATATCATCAACTTGATTAAGCCAATCGAAATTGATTTGACAATGGTTTTTTTCTTGCATTTAGTAATCTGTTCGCAAAATAAAACATCGCAATCTTTAATGCGTCCATATCGTCCATTTTCTCGAATTTCAACTCCTTAAATACTGCATCGAATTGGTTCACATTCATCTTACGATGCACACCACCAAAATACGTATTCCGTAGCCTCTGCTCCATTTCATCATTTTGTTGATTGGTATCAACACCAAATGAAAGTCCGGTAACCAAGCACCATTCGACAATTGACAAGCGAATCAAATGCTCACCTATTTGAAACCATAACTGATCCTCACGGTTATCGTCTTCATGGGCCACTTGCCTCAATAAAAGATTGTGCAAAATTACCCCGCTAAATGGAAAACTTCGACACTCCAAGAAATGCCCAAATATATCCCTTTTGAACATACTCAACTGCCGCTTTGTTAATTTTTCCTCGATGACTTTTACGACCGAAGATAACTTACACATGCTTGAAATTCGACCAGGAAAGTGATCGGCATAACGAAAATACATCTTCCCTACTTCGATATCCGGTGATTCTGATTTCGCCATGTATCTGTAATTTTTATAAAATTATTACATTATATTTACAGAAAAAAAAAATTAAAAATAAACGAGACAAAGACACTGTAATTTTTTGTGCGACAGGCTTTCCTGTCGCACCAAAGCAGGTGCGCCCCTCGCACCAAATCTGGTGCGACAGTAGCATGGGCAACCTGCCCCCCTCCCTCCCCACCCCCAAAATACTCCCAAACACTACCAATCAACACAAATATCACCACCACCACCATTATTCTCAAGTTATAACTATTATTATTCTAAAATCTCATTTTAAATTAATGAAAATAAGAAAAATGGCTTACCTAACTTTTGTTGAAGGTTATAGATCGGAGATCGGATGCCGACGAGCGTTGATGTCGCCGCCGATGATGGGAGAGATGGATCGGTTTGGGAGAGATGAGAGAAAGGAGTTTGGGGGAGAGATGAGGGAATGGTATTTTGGACTCAAAATATCTTTAATGGCTAATGTTGATAAAAATATTTTTGGGGGGTTAAAATGAAAAAAAAATTATGGTTATTACTGTAAATTTCCCAATCTTCATAATGATTTTACCAACTAATGAGAATGTCGGTGTCCTTACTCTGCCACAATATATACGTGCAGCCAGTAAATGAATTATTTACCCATTGACCAAAAGAGATAAAATCCAAGGGATTTCACGGCTATTAACTCGTACTAAAATTTTACTTCTTAGTTCATAGTTTTCTAATTATATTTAAATCATTATTTAGGGTGCAATGTATCATTATGTATTTAAGCAATTCCGCAATGTATAAGGAATTAAAGAAGCCCACCGACATGCAAGTTGAAACCAGTCAATATATTATGATAGATGGTTAATTAAAAAAATTAAAAAATTCGGAAAATGGTCACATGTACAACGTTTGAAAGGCATCAGATCTGAACAAGGCAAGGAAATTCTTATTCAATCAGGCATTAGACGACAAATTTTCAACAATGCATGGCTAGTCCACTCCATCACTGCACATAGAATCACTACTATGTAAACTTTTTTTTTTATCCGCACTACTATGTAAACATGATACTACTTGTCCCATGACTATAGCGTTATGTTAATTTTTTTTCTCGGTTTTCTACGCCGTATATTATATATAATACAAAGATGGTGCAGCTTGTAACGTGCATTTTTCATCTATCTTTAAATTTTAGGCTGCTAAATTACGCACTATATATATAAAGATATATAGATATACATTGCGTTTAGAGATGGTCAATGGGTCGGACGGTACGTGGCACAATACGTGTCTGACAGCACGTCACAACACGAACATGTTTTGGAAGGGCACACAACACGACACGACACACACGTGAACCGTGCCAGCTTAGAATTTTAGGCACACTGGCCTTAAAAGCATGACACGATTAAAGATGAACTAAGCACGACACAATGAAAAAACTCACAATAAGCATGTTTTATTTTTTGATGAAAGTAAACTTAAAACTTTATGATTTTATAAATAACTTGAAGTTGAATTTTTTAAATTCATTTAATTTTCATTTTTTTAAAAAAAATACTATAATTGATTTATATTTATAATTTATTAAATAAATAATTGATATCATGATTTTAATGAATAAAATTATAAATATCATAATGTTACAAATATGCATTAATATTATTGTGAACTATGAACTATGATCTATGGCTAGGGATGGCAACTGGATCGCTCTATAATAGATATCCATAATATCCATCCAATTGGATCAGATAATATCCATCCAAAACTTTTTGGATCTTGAAATGAATATTTTAAAATTATATCCAGATGGATATGGATGGATATGAATAATTATTTTTACCCAATCGATATCTATTTAACCCAACACAAGTTTAAAAAGTTTTAATTTTATAAAATTAAAAATGAAAATTGTAATAAACAAACAATTGTAAAACTAGTAAAACTAACTACTAAATCCTAAATCCTTATTTCTCAATTGATTACATTAAACTGCATTCATAATTTTTATCTCTTACCTGTTTCTGTAACCGAAAAAGAAGCATGTTATCATCGAGAATGAAAGGCGCGTGAGCGCGGAGGAGATCAATCGCAGCGTCAATGTCACCATATTCTAACGGCCGTCTGATCTGTCAAATGATCAATCTCGAGTGATAAGACGAAGAGGAGAAAGAGACCGAAGAAGTGGAAGAAGAAGACAGAGAAGATGGTGGAGATGATACAATTGAGTCTTCGATTAAGTTCTCAGATTTTGCGAACTCAAGGATAAGTGCGTCCAGAGCTTCCCAGTTCACAGGCATCAACTCCATTATTGTCAGTTGTTTGTTTGTTTTTCGCAAACGTACGACGGCCATGTGGTGGCCGTGGCTCTTTGTGATGCGCGTGCGCCTCCATCATTTATTAATTTCTAAATCGGACACTACCTTTAGATAGATCGTTGAATTTCCGATCTGTTGGTATAGGATGTGTTGACTACGAGTGATTTTATGGCGGTGGCGCCGGAAGATACAGCGGCGCTGGCGACGGATTGTGCTGTAATTTTTTTCAAATTTTCTAAAATAATTTTAATTAGCTTTTAAAATTAATGATTTCAGGAAATAGAAAATAAAAAAAGAATGTTTTAATATAATAGATCATTAATTAACTTTTACTTTATTATTATTTCATATTATTTTTTAAAATTTAGAAATACAAATTTACATGAATATCCATATTTTTGTGGATAAAATCCATATCCATATCCAGTTTTAGATATTGGATATGGATATAAATAAATCCATCATGGATAATTATGGATTTACACATGGGTGGATAATATTTATATCCAACTAGATGTTTGTCATCACTATCTATGACTCTATGGGTGCGTTTGGGATTGAGGTTGGGCAGTTGTAGCTTAAAAGCTACAGCATTAAAGTGTTTGGTAAACACTAGCTGCTGTAGCTTTTAAGCTATGTTGATATAATTTTTCATTTGTATAATATAAAATTTATTATATCTTTAATAAATTTGATAAAATTATTATTTAAAATTTATATTTACTATATGTTATTAACTTTTATTTCATAATTACAGCTTTTTTTTCACAACAGTTGTAGCTTAAAAGCTACAGTACCTTAATCCCAAACGCATCATATGTAACTCCAAGTTAACAATTAAGTTAACCCTTAAGAAAATTATTATTATTATTGTTGTTGTTGTTGTTGTTGTTGTTAAGTATTAAAAAAATTCTAATACTATGAGGTCAAATTTAATAATTTATATTATATTTTTTTACTATTATTAATTTATTATTATTAAATATGGACTTGAGTTTTAAATTTTTGATTTTATTAAATTTGAATAAAGGCATAAATCTAAAAAAAATATATAGAGTTGAAAAAAGTACACCAACAATTTAGTATGTGCTCTTAAAAAAAATTAATATACTTTTTTTTCTTAAGCACGGCACATGTGCCGAGCCGAACATAAATAAAAAAATTTAGGCACAGCACGAGCACGCATAGGCCTTACTTTGATACGTGCTCGGCCCATTGACCATCTCTAATTACATTGAGATACATGGTAAAATTCATGAGGCTGATCCTAATTTCTTGCGAGATGGAACTTGAAAATGAAATAAATTATTAACCCTATCAGTACAATAAGCGTTACTGAGTTGAAAATTCCGTCCCAGCTCAAAAACTATTTCTGGTTACGTTTATGTTCATGGCCTCAATGGTAATTTTCGTTTTCATTCCCTCAAGTATTGGGCTGTGACACTTTTGTGGTAAAAAGATGTATTTTATTACAACGACCTTCCTCGCCCGTTTGTTAAATTTTGACTCGACCACGAGTTGACTACTAATGTACCACAATGCCCTTTCATAAACGAAAAACCAGGTTCAGGTCGAAACAGAAGCACCAAAGGCCAACAACAAATGAACAATTAATAAAAAAAAATTCAAAATTTATGCCCAAATCAAAATTTCAAATTCCTAAATAATAAATCTCAAATTTCTGGACCTACTACCAAAATCAAAATCATGCTAATGACAAGATCATTTTATGTGTTGGCATTTGAACATTTGGTTAGAAAGTGACTCGATTGTGGGGACTTTAGAACGATTTGGTAATGCTATAACTCTTAAAATAATTTTTTAAGCGATGCTATGCTAACTTAGTTTGTATTTTAAGTGATGTATCACTACTAGAATTTCACCATTTGAATTAGAAATAATAAGGCTAAATAATTAATTATCACTTGAGCAAATGAAATAATGACACACCATTTGCCACGTCAATTGAGATATAAATTAAGTATCCCAACTAATTAAATAAGAATAATATTATTGTGATTCTTATTAACGGTGTTATAGGATTAATCATACTTGAAAAGAATTAGTTAATTTTTTTTATAAAGGGTTGTGAGTTGGAAAATTATTTGTATGTGTTTAGTAAATCTTACTGTTAAATTAGCGGAAAAATATAAATGACTAAAATAGACATTATTTTAAATAAAATTTATTTTTGCATGTATAAACATGTATATAAAATTAATTTTATTGTTTAAATATAATAATTTGTAACAAGAAAAAATAGTTACACTTTATATTTTATCTCAATCTAATTGATAATAACAATTATGGAAAAAGAAGCTCACATGAAGAAAAATCATATTAATAATGATGTGTATAACTTAGTGATTTTATTTCCTAATGAATAAGGATAATTTTGGCTTTATTTAACATATACATATAAGGATATGCTTGGAATCATATTGAGGATAAAACTATGTATGAAAAGAGTAAAGTTACTTAAAAGTACCAAATAGGAAAGTTCAAGATCCGATCCAATCTAGCTAATGGATCTAATCCAAATCAATCTATTTTTTGCCGGCTTGATTTTTTGATTGGATTGTATTGTATTGGATTTTAAAATATATAAAAAAAAATCCAACGTTATTGGATTGGTTTATGGACCTATATGTGGAAATCCAATATAATACCAATCCAATCAATCAATTTTATTTTATTTTTTTAAAATAAAGCTACAAAACACTTTTATATTTTACTTGCTTAAAAAGAATCTAATTTTACTTAAAATTTTATAGTTTTCATGGTTGGTAAAAATTGATTGATATTTATTTTTGAATTGGAAAATCAATTTTGAGAAGTTAGGAACGAAGCACCAATGTTTATTTACAAATTAAGGGAAAATAATAAAACATTGAGCAACTGGGAGAAAGAGAAAAAGGTTTAAGAAATTAATTTTGTCGAAAATTATTTTAATAATAAAAACTTAATTAAATAGATGTTTTAGAGAGGAAATTAATGAGTTAAAATAGCTCCACCCATCTGAATATCAGATTTTAAAAAGATTTACGGTATGATATGATGATTTGGCAAAAGTGACTTAAAACAAATTACCAGTATTAAAATTAATTTTTTGCTAATCAAAATCACCGTGAAGCTCCGGAGAGCAATCTGATACAGGCCCTTCTTATTGTCTTAAAAATTCTATTTTCAAATTATCATGGATTGATAGTAATTTATGGGTTAATTGCTGCTCTATAAACTTTCAAATGACATTTCTTTGAACCCACATCCATCATGATGGTAATCATCTCACTTATTTTTGCTAACAANAACTATACACAACAAGCTTGGAAATGTTTTCTCTCCCAATCTTCTTCAGAACTCGATCTCTTGCAGCAGTAAGTGTGCACAAAAGGGCCTCACATGTAGTTCCTTGTATAACTCCTCCGCCGTTGCCAGAGAAAAGGAAAGACTTGGGAAGATCCAGCATTTGACCAAGCCAATCCATAACTATGTTCTCCAGCTCCACAGCAGCCGGTGATGAGATCCAATCCAATCCCACAACATTAAAGCCAGAGCTCAGCATTTCCCCGACAATTCCGGCAACGCTACTAGTTGCAGGAAAGTAAGCGAAGTAATTTGGACTTTGCCAGTGCGTTATGCCAGGCACAATATGTTCTTGTACATCTTGCAGGATTGTTTCCACGGATTCGGGACTGTACGGCGCGGATTCTGGTAAGCGTTTTTTGAGATAACCAGGTTCAACTTGGCTTCGAACCGGATATTTGTCTATATTTTTGTAGTATTCGGCCATGAAGTCCACGAACATGTGGCCTTGCCTCCTGAATTCCTCTGAGTCCAGAAGGTTAATACTTGAATTTGAGTTGTATTCGAGTTCCAGATCGGATGTGAGGCTCCCCATTTAGACTAGGAATAAAACTGAATTGAAAGAAAATGATAGCTTGGAGCAGATCAAGATTTTTATGTTATTTGCTGAAGATTGAAAAAATTTGGGATAACAGAAATTTCGCGAATGCTTGAGGATTGACGGATCCGATTGAGGATTTGCCAAGATAGCTTTTTCTCTGCTTGGCTTAAATGTTGAGACGAGCATAAGCTTGGTCCATTGCTCCTATATATATAGTTCGTTGAGATCGAATTCTCTGACCAAACCTAGGCATTAGCAACTTTCGCTTTCGTCGTTGGCTGGCTATCCTTTATTCTTTTCTATTTAATAATCATGTGCACAATTCAAAGAACAATTGTAATATATAATTATTTTTAAAAAATCCTCGTGCTCTTTTCCCCACATTTTTAAGTCCCAGTAGTCGGTTGGTAGATGCTTGAAAGCATTTTGTTCTAGTCATGTTGATTTTAATTCTCCAGTGCAAAGATTCAGAAAATGTAGATTAGACTATGTTTATGCATGCATCTGCCACCCTGTCAATCACTCTTGAATAGAGCTACCAAAACAGGTCGCCGTGTTCTTGTCGTGTTGTGTCAAATTTAAGTCGACTCAAACACAACGCATTTCATAACCGTGTCAAAATATTGAGGCTCAAACCCGATACAGAAAATAAACGAGTTACTCAATAATTTGTTTAATATCTATATGTTTAACAAATATTATATATTTTTACACACACACCCGCCCACCAAAATATTACACATTTACACTACTAAAATTTTAATTTTATATATATATATGTAAATAACAGTACATATCAATATCATAAAATATATGTGTGTACTGATATTTTACGCACTTACACTATTAAAGTTCTAAATCTATACAAAATTTCACAAATAAAACACCATGTATATGTCTATCCTTCCCAAAAAAATAAAAAGAAAAATCATGATCAATATTTGAGTTTTAATAACAAGAACCTAGAAATTAATTTTAAAAAATATAACTGTGTCATTGTGATATAAATAGGTCAAGAACTTATAACCATAACCCGACATGGAAAAAAATCATGTCAACTCAGACCCAACCTATTTAATAATCGTATCAAATTTGATGACTCATACCCATTTATTCGTGTCGTGTTCGTGTAGAGTAATCGGATCGTGTCAAATTTTGCCAACTCTACTCTTGAATACTTACAAAGTTCTGATAAATAAATTTTTATGGTAAATATATTAGATCTTTCATCTAAGGTTGGGCTTATATAATTATTTGTTGGGAACTGTCATGTAAAGTTAAGCTTAATTAAAAGTGATCTATTAATATTTTCGGTAATTGAGGCTTTAATGTATTATATAATTAATGTGTAGAGATTTAAGAGTAATTTATATTTTTATAGTGGGCTAAAATAGAAATACCAAAAGATAATAATAAAGTTATATATATATAAGTGGTTATAATCACTTGATTACATATAACAATTTATTCTTTTTTGACATCTCATAATTAGAGATATACATAGATAAATTAAGTTAAAGAATTCTTTAAGAAAATGTGTTGATCTGGAAGACAAACCGTACTGCTCTATAGAGTAATTCGTCATTATAGATTTTAAGTATGTTTCTGCATATTTAATTATTTTTTCTTAGTGATACAACATGAATATTCCTGAAATTTTAGGTGATGGATTTCACAAAAGGGTTACAAAATAATGTCACCAATCAATGATTGTCAAATGTTAAATAAAATTTAATTTTTTAGACTATCATTAATGAGTTATTCTAACTTTAACCCCATTATTATTGAGTAATTTTACAATAAGGCCAAACTAAAAGACAAAGAAGATACCCACTTCAATACAATGTGTTTTGTCATTTGGTGTATTGAAACTTATAACTTTTTTTTTTAACTTAGTTCTACCATATCAAAACAAAAGATCACTCATTTGAAGGGGATTTATCATTTTACAATGCTATAAACTCTTTTAAAAAGTACATGTTTATTTTTGTTCATTAAAATTTAAGATGTGTTTGGCACACTACATTACATGGGATTGTATTAACTGATGCAATGCAATCCCATGCTTGGTAAATATTCCTCTTCACATTATGGTGTATTACAATACACCATAATGTGAACAATGCCGCATTAAACAAACTCAAGGGGAGTGGAGTCTGTGTAATACGACATTGTTCACATTAGTATCTTTTTAATTTCTTTAATTAAAATAATAAAACTAAATTAAAATATATAATATTAAATAAAATTAAAACTCAAATATGATGCCATTTGTGTCAGTTTGATAGCTGCCAACTGTCGGTGGCCATTGTATAAAATCTTGTTTTGCACTAAAATATGGCCACCATTAGAATTCTTATTGTCTTGGCTGCATAACGGTATAATAGTTACTAGTAAAAAAAGCTTCTATTTGCATAAATTTACAGTAAAAAAATTGAAAACTAAAACTTTGAATGTAGATTGACAACAAATGAAAATTCTTTTGCTGATTAGAGTTGCACCATTGCATAGCCTCGATAATAAGGATTCTAATGGTATCAAAACATAGTTCAAATGACATTAAAGTAAGGTGGCCGACAGTAGCTTGTGGACTAGGGCACGAAAATTATTTATTTAATTACAAAATTTTAAATTATTCATTTAACGTAAATAAAATAAAAATAATACTTTATATAATACAGTTTATAATACACCAAACATAATATTATAGTACAACTTAATATAAGGTAATGTAATACAACATATCATACATCATGTGATCAAATGCATCCTGAAAGATTTAATGCACCATATATTGCCACATGTTACCCTACTTAGATCTAAGATGTACTATAATGTCCTTATCTCCATCCTAATAATCATTAAAAAAAATCTTATTTTTAAAATATTATTTCATTATATAATAATTAAAAAAATAACTTAAATGATTGAAGTAAAATATTTTGATGTTTCAACAATAATCCTAAACAAATCCTTAATTAAGACCACTCATCAAACATATCTCTAGTTCAAGAATTTTTTTTTCTTTTTTATTTTTCCATGTGATTGAGTTAGGTAATTTATGAAGAGCATTTTCACGATAATCAGCCAGTGAGTTTAAATATATCCGAAGTGGCATTGTTTAGACCGTAATGTATCGGTATCCATTATAAGCAGTTCTGCATTATCTAAAAATAATTAAAGTAAGCCCACCGAGTAAGGCTGTCCCGTGAGCAACCAGTCTATAAATAATTCGCTTCAACCAGTCTGTAGATAATTAATCATAGTCGTAGTATAAAACTATTCAGAAACACAGATTTCATATTTAGATTTCATATAATAATAATAATATGTGGATTCGGTGTACATTGTCTAAATTAATCACATAAATGTGAAGTTGATGGGTTAACTTCAAAATATTCGATTTTGTTCGATGGTGTTTGATCATGGTGAATCTCCATGATCATTTTGTCGATCCATGCAAAAGGAATTAAATTTTTCGCGCACTGACCAAAGGAGATGATCTTAGGGTTTTCACGGCTATCAAGGCATGCATATTAAAATTTTAGTGCTTAACTCATGGTTTTCTAATTATTTTTAAATGATTATTTAGACTGTCATGTATGATAATAGATACATGTAAGCAGCTCTGGAATGTATAAAGAAATTAAAGCAAGCCCACCGAGTAAGACTGTTGCACGACCAGCAGCAATATACAAGTGCAAGCTAGTCAATAAATTATTTTATCCATTTGACTTCAATATAATACAATTACAATATTGAACACAGAAATTAGACAGTTACATTCATTTATGAATGTCATAAAACTATCTCTCAAATGATAATGTAAACAATTAAATATTAATTAATACTTTTATTACAATCACTGATTGGTGCCATGATATGTAAGATACAAATTTTTATATCTCAGTTTTATAAATATATATATTTACTCTTGTTCGTTATTTGACTTGCATATCACTAATTCACAGTAAACAAATAAAACACAATCTGTACAGCTCGAAGAGCGTGATTCGGCAGCGGTGCAATCCGTTAAATAATCTCTTTTCGATCAAAAAATTATTAATAAATATATGATTAACAACGTGGCAGATGCATAAAATATATGAAGTCATTATCTGGTGCACATGATTGGTTCATAAAACACATGAAGTCATTGAACACATTTGCTTTCAAAGCATCCGCCAACTGGAGTTTAAAAATAGAGAAAAGAAATCGAGATCATCAAAATAATGATTTAAAATTATCAGTAAGTCATTTTCAAAAATCGATTCACTCCCAGCACATTCTTTGAAATTATCAAAATCACTTGCTGATCCTCTTGGATTTGCAATTGCAACGAGAAGGTCGATCAATTGTAATTGCAAAGAAATGAATAGGAAAGGAGCCATCCTTCGCGAACATTTAAGACTTTTCTACAAGAAAATAAGAAACAAATAATTAATAAATCTCTAAATGTAATAATTTCTCGCCTTATATTTCAAAACTCATCAATATTCTTGGTAGTTATCAATATTGCAAAGCTACCTCATTATTATTATTATTGTTAATAATATAAAAAGTGCCGATGTACAGTTTATTAATAATACAGATGGTGGGTTTAGTGCTACAATCTAACAAAGATGATAACTGCTATGTTAGTGCAGCAGCTACCTCAAACCAAACATTATCAGTGCTAAACAAGGCAAGGAAGTTAATATTCAATCAGCACTAGATGATAAATTTTCAACAATGCATGGGTAGTGAACTCCATCACTGCATAGAATTCGGATCATAATTGTAATTGAAAAACAAAAAAAAAAAATGATACCGCTTGCCCCATGACTATTATAGTAATACAGGAATGGCTAGTCCACTCCACTGCATAGTGTTATCTTTTTTCACCTTCATATACGCCAGCGATTATTATAATACAGGCCGTGTGGCGCTAGCTGCTTTTACATGCATTTGTCAATTGACATCAATCTTCAAATTTTTACGCTGCTAAATTTGATATGAAGATAGATATACATTGATATACATGGAAAAAGTCCGGGGGCTTACTCTAATTTCTTGCGAGATGAAAACTGAATGGGAAATAAATTATTGACTATCATCAATAAGCGTTAATAGATAAAAAGCCAGCTAAAAAATTTGCTCAGGCTTCGTTTACGTTCTTAAGCCCAACCCTTGTTTGTGCTAATGACCAAACCATTTTGAGCATTGGTATTTGAACTAAAGACTCTTATAAAATGAATTGTGACACCGTACTGTATGTATTAGAAGAAAAAGATAAAATAATTAATTAACACTTAAACAACACACAGTTTTATAATTTATTTTGTCAGCATTTATTTTCTTTAATATTATTCAATCATTTCACATGGTTGGCAGTGGCGGGAATTTCAGTCAGTTTGGTAATACTATAACTTTAAGTTTATATAATATATGTGAGAATATATGCAAAACTATACATCCATCTAGTTGGAGATAACTATTTTTGCAGACACTTCAAAATCAAGGGACTCTACTTGTACATTAAAAAAAAGAAAAAAAAAACCCTAGGGTCTTGGAGACTTTGCCTTTTTACTTCAAGCCATTAAGTTTTTCGGAGAATTTTATTTGAGTAGGGATCTTCACCCCCAGTTTTCTGTAATCACATCCTAATTTATATTAAATTTATGGATCATTGCTTTTCTCACCAAGCAAACATTATTAAAGTCGCACCAAAAACCACGAAGGACTTTGGGTTCCTTTGATAGCAATCAAATGAAAATCTTATAGAGTGGTGATATTTGACACCTTAATCTTTATCTCTTAATATACCTCATCTAATCTTGAGTTTACCCTTATTACAATTTTTATTTTTTTCAAGCACTCGCCATACAAAACTTATAAAACCTATTTAAGAAAAAAAATCTCATAAATACGATTTGATACTTCTTCATCATCCTCTATTGAGTACTGTAAATTAATTTATTCTATAATTATAAAAGTAGAGTATACAGTATTTGAGATAATAATTTTAAAAAATTAAAAGAAATTAGGGTTTAAGAAAGTAGAGTAGCTAAATTTAATATTAATAAAAATTATCATGTAGGTGCACTTAAAAGCTATTGACCCTTTTAAGTCATTTCATATAAAGATGAAATTGGTATTAGCATTAAAGTGGTTTGTGGGAGCTGGTGAGATATAACAAGTGGGTCAAATATCTCAACTTAATCTTATAAGTCAATATTGAACCTACTGATTATGATTAGCAAGTAGATAAGGATCCTCCTTAAACATGGGTCTAGATACTCTCTTAATCTATTTTTTTTTCCCCCAAGATTTCAAGAAGATTAGGACAACTATTGTTTAACTATTTAAATGGCGAGGATATAATTTACATTTTATTTTCCTTTTAAACATTAGAACTTAATTCTTAAAATAACAGATAATATACCAATGTTAACTTTGAACCTGGATCACATTTGTTCCTTTTCTTTCATTTATAAAATCAGTAATTTTTTTTCCTTTTAGGGCCAGTTTGAGATTGTAATAGCTAAATGAATAAACTACTTTTATTAAGTAGATGAAACAAGATGTTGATTAGCAAAGCAACTTGGTGTTTGATCAAGTGTATTGTTGCAGCTACACTGCATTTGAAAGGAGAGTACATAATTATGAAATCACTATTTTATTATATAATGACTAAAATAGACATAAGTTTAAATTGCTTTTAATTTTTTAGAGTACATTTAAAAATTTTTTTAGACATACCTTTTTCTTCTTAAAACAAATGAAATTACATAAAGTAAAAAAAAAACCTCAATTAAATAAAATTTAATGAACTTTATAATCTATTACATAAAATATGATAAAAATTCATACTAATACATAATACAAATAAAAAAATACGAATTACATTCACATTAAACTTGGTGCAATAATATTCTTTTAATTCAATAAACACATAAATATGGAAAAAGAATGGATTGAATGTCAAAAGCCATGATTCTGAAATTGCAATTTTAGAATTCATGGTATGCTTTAATGTGAAGTTGTTCACAGTTCAAAGAAAATTTATGTAATCATATGCAAGTCTTCTTGATTCTTATAATAGAAAATAAATGTAAAATATAAAAAAGTATGAATTTACTAGATCAAAACTTTGGTATTGGATAGAACGTACCATAGTTATGATAGTAATTATCTAATGGTTGGTATATTAGGGTTTATGAAAAAATAAGACATAGTTGTTTTTTTGTTAAAATATTGAGGTTATAATAGGAACTTTAAAATAAGACATTAGGGTATGTGAAAAAAATAAGGCGTAGACACATAGTTGTCTTTCTATTAAAATATTAAGGTTATAATAGGAACTTTAAAAAGTTGTGGCGATTTATTTAATAAGTTGGTTATAAATTGTAAATCTCCTACATAAAAAGTAATCCCCTACCTACTATTGGCGGAAATCCTCGAGTGTCTGAACCTTATAATTACCTCTTTCATCTCTTCATCTCCACACAATAACTTCTCTTTTCTTCTTTTTTAGTATTTGAATTTGGTATTTTTGATAGTTTTATCGATTGAATGAAATCAATTTTAAAAAGATAAAAATCCTTGAATTGTCATAGTTAATGGTTTTACATAAGTGTAATCGTTGTACTTTTTAATGTTGGTTGAAATTATAGTTTAATTGATTTCTTTTGATTTCTCTTATTTTTTTAATTTTAATTGTAAATAATTTGTACTGAGTTTAATCTTGTTTACTTATATTCTTAATTGAAAAGAATAGTCAAATGTTAGTTTAATCCCTATATTTTTTGGGTAAGTTCTCGATTAGTCCTTTTATTTTGAAAGATATATCAAGACACCCCTGCTATTGAATATGTTATACTCATGCACTTATTTCTCTTTGCTTTTATAATAATACCATTGCAACAGTATTTTTGGAAATATTAACTAATTTATCCATAAAAACAATCAATTAAAAAATTAACTCCAAAAATAAAATGAAAACAATTTTTTTTTATTTTACTTTTAGGATTAATTTGATAAATTAATTTTTTAATAAAGAATTATTAGCAAGGCTATTACAAAAGTACTAAACATTGTTTTAAAATTATAGTAAGGGTTATATGTAAAAATAAAGAAAAAATAAGGGCATGAGTATGATATATTCATCATAAATGATATCTTAATGTTTTAAAATATAGGAACTAAATAGTTGTGTACCTCAAAATATAGGAACTAAAGAAACATTTATCCTAAAAAGAATTGTAGTTTATCAATTCTTGAAATGAAAATTATTGTTCATAGTTTCGATTAAATTGATGATTACGAAATCTTGAGGTTTTGAAGAATCGAAGAAAGAAAAAGGAAGTAGAGCTCATTAGGAACGTGGAGAGAGAAACAAACTGAAATTTGAAGTTATTTTCCATTATGTAATTTATAGTGTATTAAAAGGAAAAATTAAAAGTAAATTAAATCCTAATTGTAAAAAGAGTTAAATGACATGTGTATTAATCTCCTTGAAACCTTAAGAAAAAATAGATTAGGGAGGATTCAAATCCCTTGACATACATGGCCATGACTATAATGACATTCATATATAGTAAAAAAAAATTTTATTTTATTTTTTTATAGAAAAGGAGCCAAAGAGAATTTTTGTAACACACTTTCGTCGCTTAAGCCACAAAATGAAGCCACGCGTGGCTTATTAAATTGAAAGTAGTCAGCTGCTTGCTTCATGTTTCACTTAGAGGCTCTGCGCATGCGTATTTGCAAGTGCGATGCATGCGTTACATATGCTAAAAAACAAAACCTCCTAAAATTACGCAAACATGCTTGTCCCACAGGTTTCTTCAGCAAGGGCTGTCGCAGCACAGATTTGGGCCTCCGGGTTTTTGATTAATCTGGCCCATACCATTGTTTTGCACGCGCCCCTTCAAGCTCAAAGGTCGGTAGCAACACATTGAGCTTGCTTCTAAAGTATAGTTAAATTTGTTGCATGTCAGTGGGTTTGTAAGAACGTTTGACACTTGATCTCTGTCAGGGATGAACTGCGCTTCTATATAATGGTTTTCCGCTTTGTCCCGACCAAGAGAAGATATAATTTTATGTGTTTTCTTCTCGAATGACACACAGGATTGGCTACTGAGTACTGACTATGGCAGCAGCACATGCTGTCACTCCATATCATATCGGTGTTCTTGATGGATGAAAATTGATTTCTTTGGGTAACCATGATGTGATCCAAGTGATCTCAGCAGAGGCATGGACCATTGCCCTGTACTCTGACTCGGCAATGGATTTAATCACCGCTTGTTGCTTCTTGGAGCTCCAAGAAATCGAGTTTTCACCCAAGTAAATGTCCCACTACACTTCTGTAAAATGTAGCAATACAAAAAGGATTCCCTTCATATGTATACTTTGACCCGTCGACATTCCCTTGCAGGTTCCCATTTCTACTCTCTGAAGCAGGTCAGCAAAGGCGCTTTACTTGAGACAGAGCTAGTTGATTGTGCTTCTTGTTACTTCTATCCCAAGCAATTCAAATCTCTCATTTGCTTTAAGGGAAGGTTTTTTTTTTCAATTTAGGAATTGCTTCCTTGATCTCTGCTAGCGTTATTGTACCATTGATTTGATAGAATGAAAATTATGTTTACTTAATTTTCAAAAAAATAGAAATAACATTTGGTACAGTTAGGCATTTAGAGTGTTTTTGGGCCACTCCTGATTACAACCACACTCTACCAAGTAGTGGTGCCTACTTCTTCAAACTTGAGACTTGTGAGTAATAGGAAATTGACAAAGTGAGTTACACACTTATATGTGTTCAAAAATCATTGTGGTGTTGTCTATATATTTGATTATTTTGAATGCTAGAACTTGCTGTGGAATCGGTTTTAATTAAAGTGGATCTATCTAGTTCAGAGCTAGTAATTTATATATTTTTCTGGATGGTTTGGTCTTTTAAGATAAAAACAAAATGTGGATTTTGTCAAAACTGAAAGGCAAAACAGTAAAATGAAGAAGTAATAATTATGTCAAGATGGAAAGCACTACATACTCAAAAAATTAACGGCCTAGCTAACAATAACATAGGGGAAAGTGAATGAAATTAATAGGGAAAAAGCACACGAGCTAAAAGATTTTAAAATAGTTGTCTTATCAGGTTTCTTCACATTCCCCCTCAGCTGGGGAAGGAATTGATCTGATTCTTTCTGGAATTCTAGACTTCAAGTCCTCCGGAATCCTCAAACCTCTAAGCCTAGGCATAGCTCCTTCCTCTAGTTGCCACTATATTTCATTCGCAAGAAGATGTAGAATTTCAAGCCGACGAAAAACCTTCGCTTTGCAGATCAGTTTCTTTCCGGAGTAAGAACTATAGTGCAAGTCAAGAAATCACAAGGTTCGACATCTTCTCCAACGCAGGCATTGGAAGCATAATCAAGATTTGAGTTTTCCAATGACAAACATTCGAGACTCGCCAAGATGACATGTATTTCCTCTGGTAATTTCTCGATCTTTCCCCGTAGTCTCAAATCCGCAAGGCATGGACAATCAGAGAGTGGTTGTAGTAAAGCAAATAAACACTCACCTGACAGTTTAATTGATAATATTTGAAGGCTTTTTAGTTTGGCAATAGAGTTGAAAGTGAACATTACCTTTTTTCTTGTCCATTCTTTGTGTTCTATGTGCAGCTCTCGAAGATTGATCAATTTATCACATCCAAGCTGATTCCAGCTTTCAATCTCCGCATACTTAAGATTTCTAAGGTTAGTCAAATTTTCTAGCAGCAAATACCCACTGAAATTTCCAATCAAGTGTCTCAATTCTGTCAAACTTACTAATTTCAGTCGGTAGATCACAGTGTGTTGGACAAGTCAAGAGTTTGTAAAATGTATTTGGGAGTGAGGTGCTGTTATAACACCCATTCTTTATTTGTTTTAATTTAATTTTATTTATCTATTAAATTGTTTATCTTTTGTTTGTGTTAATTTATTTTAATTAACATTATTTGAGATAAGGCATAATTTTTTTATTTATTCTTTAATATAAATTATAAAGGATTATCATCTTTATAGTATAATGTATATTTATAAAAGTAAGCATTTTTATGAAACTTAAACTCTTCCTATCTCCTTATGATTTAAAACTCTTTAATCAAATAAATATCTAAAATCAAAGAATTTTAGGGTTTTCTTTTATGCACGTTTGAAAGAAGTTTTGAGGTATTTATCCTTATTTAATACATGCTCTATAATACAATCTTATGTGTTTGATAATGAATGCATCCATTGTTATCTTTATCATGAATGACTGGCTAGGCATTATAAGGCATTAGTGTTGTGATTTGATTACTGTTTCTCCTTTATTTTTTATATAATTTCCATACAAAATTTCCATAGAATTAAAGTAGACATCCTAAGGTTTTCAATGATGTATTTTGTGCAAAGAGATTCCAAGTAACCATGTTGTTGTGAGTTTTTGAAGTTAGAACAATGGTGCTGCAAAATTCCAATTTTCAACAGCATGTTTGACTTTACGAATTTTTCTAACTATCAAGTAATCCTCATTATGTCTACATATGAATGCTTAATTTTCATAATTTTTGGTTGAGTACAAAAATTATTAAAAATTGTTATGTTGGGCAACTGCAATGGAGACTGCTTTCTAGAATTGCAATGGCTGATGGTAAAATTATTTTAGGTTGTTTAAAAGTTTTAAAATGATTTATGAAAATTATATTCGTATAATATTATGAGTTCTCTATGATTTAAAGCTTATTTGACTAATTTTCATTAAGTTATGCATTTTTGAAATGCAAAACACCACCTGAAAGTTTCTAGACAAGTTTGTTGATCTCTTAATATAAATTCGTTTAAAATAGTTTTACATCTTCAAAAATTCTAGAAATTTGATATATTATTTCTTGATGTTTCTACTATTGTAAAATCAAGTGGTCTATTTTTTTGAGTTTTATTAAATATTTTATGAATTTTCTAATTCAGCTACCATTGTTTTTATTACTACTAGACAGTGTGGATATTTGCATGTAAAATTCTTTTTGCAATATGTTTCTAACTTTTATTCATTTTTTAAAATTTTAAATGAAATTCTGCACATGTTTATGGTTTCTTTTCCTTAATTTTTACAATTTTCTGACATATGATTAGTTTGGTAGAAATCAGCTTGTATAAGACGGTCAGGTTTAGACTAGCTTTGGTGGTTTAGTGCTTATGATTATGCTTGGTTATGTTGAATTTATATTAAGGTCAAAATGAGTAGTAATATTGATAAGGATGCATATTGATGTTTTAAGACGACAATGAGCTCGTGGATAAGGTTACTATTCTTTTTATTGCCGAGTATTGAGGTAAGTAGATTCATGCATGGTACATGTATTTCACTATTAAATTACTTCTAATTCGAGTTATGTGTTATGTTGAATGAAAAAGTATATGAAACTGATTCGTTTTAGTCTATTATAATTTTTGTTTAGTAAAATCATTCTTTAAGATTATTTATAATAAAACTTTATTTTTATTAAAAATTTATTTATAAATTGTTTTAAAAATGAAAACTTTAATTAAATTGTTTTGAGCCAAGTACTTTGAAATAATTATCAATTATTTAAATGTAATTTTCGGAAATACACACACACACACACACACAAATGATTAAATGTTCAAGGATGGTTTTAAATGATTTGGCTCATTGTCCATAGTGATGTTATGTTATGGAAAGCTAGCTGGATCTTGTGCATATATACTGTTAATGTTAATGATTCCCATGGGGTATTGTACCATAAATGATGTTAAATGGCCGAGTCACCGGGTCTATAGGTGATATTATACAGTGTGAGCTATTTATGTTTTATGTGTTTCAAACACTATTGTTATGTTTAAAGGATTTAAATGACTTTATGATGTTGTGATTTATTTTTGTTAAATGATGATTTACAAAGGTAATTTCCCTTATTATTATGCATATTTATGAAATTCAATCAATTATATTTTAATGGTTTTTAATATTGTGCATGAATTTACTTACAGAGTTGACGGCTCACCCCTCGTTACAATAGTTTTGCAGATAAAGTTAAATGATATGAGCTTATAGTCTTAGGAGGAAGAATAAGAGTTTGGTTTCTTTTAGGGAATATTGTTATGTTAATAAGTTACAAATATTTTAGTTTCTTTTGGGATGATATTTACTTAAGCGTATATTTATTTCATTATTTCTTTTCTTTTGGAGGTTTAGAACATTTATTATTGGTTATTACTTTGAAAGTTTTAGATATGAGAATGATAAAATACAGTTTCACCTCAATTTTACTGTAAAACCTTGTTAATGGAGTTAGAGAGTTACAACTGTAACTTTTAATCTGCAACTATTATGGAGTGAAAGCCACAACTGTTGAGTAAAAGTCATAACATCTAAGTTGTTGACCTACCAAAATGCAGCTATAAGGTGTAACCAAACACACAGCCCAGTTGCCTCAAATCAAACCCAAACGCACATGTAGTCTCCGCAAATTTTCAATGCATGCTAGCAGCTTATGTATAGATGAACTCCTTAATCCAAATACTTCAAATGAATCAACTGCCCTACCTCTGTCGGTAGAGGGAATCCTAGCAGCCTCCTAGTGTGGAAACTTCCAACAACCTCAGCATCACACACTATTAGTAATAAAGAACTTGTGAATAGCCATCTCAAATCTCTCTGGACTTGGATGATATACTCTCTCACATAGTTGAAGTGTAGAAAGGAGCGTGGAAGTATATTATTATCATCTTATGGCCACAAATAACCTGAATAAGCAGCTTGCCTTCGACGTGATGATATGACTGAAGTTTGGGTTTTGATACATCATAGTTAGAGCTGTTTCTACGATGTGGCGATGTTTCCTTTCAACAACGTCGTTTTGCTCAGGAGTATAAGGACATGACACTTATCTTATTATTCCGTGTTTTTCAAGGTGACTGATAAATACTGCTGAACTGAATTCTCCACCGCCATCGCTTTGGAAGATTTTAATCTTCCTGTCAAACTAATTTTCAACCTGTCTTTGAAACTTCAAAAAACAGTCAAGAAAGTCAGTTTTAGATTTAAAGGATATAACCATGAAAATGTTAGCCTAAAGGGCTATACATAATGTAATTTTGATAATAACAAACATATGTATTAAGTGATTTAATAAATATTGTATTTCACATTTTCACTAGTTTTTTAAGGATAATATTTATGCAAGTGAATAAAGTGAAATCAAGTTTGAAGACATTCAACGGACAACGGCGACATCAAGAATATAGTTTAGAGCTCAACGAACAAATTAGTGACATAAATTCTTGTAAAGCCGATATGATTTAATTGATGCATGATTTAGCATTTGAGAAGCTCAAGAGATTAATTTAATTAAATACTTTTCATAAACTAAAAGGTTTTATTTTTATAAAGTAAAGTATTTTGTGGATTTAAGTAATTTGGACTTAAATGCTAAGATTTGAAATCTTTGATTTTAATAAGTATTAAATTTCATAGTTGGATGTTTTTACAAACATTTGAAATGTTTTGGGCCATACTATAATTTATGAATATTTTGGACTAAAGTGAAAAGTTTTGAGAACTTTGAAATATATGGGTATTATGTTGAAAATGACCTTTGTGCGAAATAATAAAATTTTTGGGGCCATATCATAATTTTAAAAAGTTTGGGAAAGATAATTATTTTTAAGAAGTTCTTAAATTGGAGTTATTTGTAAAGTTTTATGATATTTTGGGCCATAGTATAATTATAAAAAATTTGGGTTAAAGTATAATTTCAATGAACAGTGTTACTGTAATAAAATTAAAAAATAACGGTAATATCACTGTTCCTGAGCGGCTAGCCGGATAATCAAGTGGCTAACCGCTTGGGCGCGGGAATTTGCCTATAATGGCTAGTTTTCGGGCTTTCACTATAAAAACTTAACTCAAACTTCATTCTAAGCACTAATACAAGGAAAAACAAGATCATATAACATATATTGAGCTTCCATTTCGCAAATCATCATTTATTGAATCATCATTGAGCTATAAGTTGTTATATATTCTTAAAGAGAGTTTTATTGTTGTGATTTTCATTTCTCATCAAATTGTGAGTGCACAAGTGTGAGAAACATTTGAGGTGAAGAGATTGAGTAGATAATCTCTTGTTGTAAAGGTTCATTGACACCTTGGAAGTCAATTGTAAACATTTGAAGCCTTGGGAGGCTTGGATAGTGAAATCCTCAAGCCGGGTGTGCTTGGAGGCGTGGACGTAGGCGGAGATAGCCGAACCACGTAAAAATCCTTGTGTTTGTTTTCTCTTCCCTTACTCTTTTAATATTGTGCTTGATTGAATTTATTATTTTTTATTTGATTAAGGCAATAAATTAAATTGTTGTGCGAATTGTATTGCATATTTTTAAAAACCCAATTCACCCCCCCTCTTGAGTTGCATAACTTGCATTTCAAAAAACTGTTTATTATCATCAACAAATAATGTATAATATCTAAAATTTTGAGATGAATTAATAGGAGAGGGACCCCATAGATCACAATTACTATATCGGCTTTCAAAGAACAAGGCATCAAGCCCATCAGTTCTCGATGTCTTCAAGGGATGCATGCCAAAAATAGTGTTTCGAATCTCTCCATCATCCATAGGCCAAGATATTTCATTGATCATATACCTGTCAACTGTTGGAAACATACCTGCGATTGGATATTTGATAAAATCCCCACCGTCTGCCATGAAAAGTTCACCGAAGTCGTGCACTGCATGATTTTTTATATGCTCTGTATCATACAACCATTGACCTTCATTATCCTTGATTGCTTCTACCTTGTTATGTCTCATTCTGTTAATAATCTTCCTATGAAAGAAAGTTGTATTTCTATCCCTACTAGATATCCAATCCCTCCTTAATTTTTGAAACCATAACAACTCTTTCTAAGCAAGGACGCACTCTAGTTCCTTTTTAAGCGAGGACTCTAGAATTATAAGGTTGTTTGAACTATGCCGCTCGAGATTTTCGAATATCACCAAGACGAGCAAGAAGCCTCATTTTCCGCCAAAAAATATTCCCAAAATTTTCCATGTTCTAATCCTTCAAATCCCTAATAAAAGTTTTTACCGCTTGAAAATGATTACTATCACTAAGCCAATGGCTAGCAACAAAATTTGTGATAGTCTCATTCATTAACCAAGCTACAAGGAAACGAAAAGGTTTTATTTCTCCCTTCTTATTCTTAGTCCTCCCAAATCTCACCAGCACGGTGTTGGAGAATTAACAAATAAAACACACAAAACACACTATTTTATTTCTTCAATAACACTCCTCACCAATTACAACTCTTATTTTTCACTCTCTACACCTTAGAGATTTTGTTACTTCGCTTGATGTTTAAACCAAAGGGGAGAGGGGGTATTTATATATGATACAAACTAATCACAATCATTCATTTATTCAACTACTACATAAATCCTCATCATTCATTAAAACATATCATTCACCTACTTCACCAACCACACCTACCACAAGTAATTCAAACCTCACCAACCATACCTACTCATGGAATCTTCCATGAGTTGGGCTTGAATTTATTCATCTTGGATCAAGTTTATGATCCAACACCCCTCCTTAAACTTGATCTTGTGATACTAAGCAAACTTTTGAATTTTACGAAATCTTCTTGCTTGAGTGGCTTGATGAAGATATCAGCTGCTTGATCTTGTGATTTTACATGCTTGATTTGCACTTCTTTTCTTGCAATACACTCTCTTATGAAATGATAGCGAGTGTCTATGTGTTTGCTTCGATCATGAAAGACTGGATTCTTGAATAGGGCAATTGCTGATTTGTTATCAACACAAATCTCGATTGGATATTCTTGTGGCAAACCCAACTCCTTCAGCAAATTTCTGAGCCAAATTACATGACAAACACTTGATGTGGCAGCCACATACTGAGCTTTACAAGTGGATAGCATGACAATAGGTTGCTTCTTTGACATCCATGTGAAAGCAGTATCTCCCATGAAAAACACAAATCCTGTGGTGCTTTTTCGATCATCTACATCTCCACCCCAATCACTATCACTATATTCAACAAGCTTGTAGTCATTAGAAAATGAGTATAACGAGCTGAAATTAATTGTACCTTTGATGTAGCGAATGATTCTTTTTGCAGCTTTAAAATAGGTGGTCTTTGGATTCTCCATGTATCGACTCACAAGTCCAACAACATAAAGGATATCTGGTCTCGTGTATGTCAAATAATGTAGGCTTCCGACCAAACTTTTAAAGAACGTTGAATCTATATCTTCGCCTTCATCATGTTTGGATAACTTGACTCCGCATTCCACTGGCGTGCTTATAGGCTTACAATAATTCATCTTGAACTTCTTGAGAATTTCTTTTGCATAGCTTTCTTGGGAGATAAATATGTTTTTTTTTCCTTTTGTTTGACTTCTATGCTGAGATAATATGCCATTAGTCCTATATCAGTCGTCTCGAACTCTTTGATCATCACTCTTTTGAACTCTTCAAACAAGCTTGGATTACTTCCAGTGAAGATGAGATCATCCACATACAGGCACACAATCAAAATATCTCCATATTTTTCTTTGACGTAGAGAGCATGTTCATATGGGCATTTGGTGAAGCCTTTCTCTTGAAAATACTTGTCAATTATGCTATTTCATGCCATTGGTGCTTGCTTTAACCTGTAAAGAGTTTTCTTCAATCTCAAAACTTTGTCTTTATGTCCTTTCACCACACAACTCAATGGTTGTTCGAAGTAAACTTCTTTTTCAAGGAATCCATTCAAGAAAGAAGACTTGACATCCATTTGAAAAATCTTCCATTTGTTCTGAGCAGTCAAAGAAATAATAAGTTTAATAATTTCAAGTCGAGCTACAGGAGCAAATACCTCGTCATAGTCTATGTCAGTCTTTTGACTATAGCCTTTTGCAACTAGTCTCGCCTTGTGCCATTTAATTTCTCCTTTCGCATTTCTTTGTTTTGTACACCCATTTGACACCGATCACCTTATGCCTTTTAGGAAGAGTAGTAAGCTCCCAAGTATCATTATTCAAAATGATTCTTTGATCATCACTCTTTTGAACTCTTCAAACAAGCTTGGATTACTTCCAGTGAAGATGAGATCATCCACATACAGGCACACAATCAAAATATCTCCATATTTTTCTTTGACGTAGAGAGCATGTTCATATGGGCATTTGGTGAAGCCTTTCTCTTGAAAATACTTGTCAATTATGCTATTTCATGCCATTGGTGCTTGCTTTAACCTGTAAAGAGTTTTCTTCAATCTCAAAACTTTGTCTTTATGTCCTTTCACCACACAACTCAATGGTTGTTCGAAGTAAACTTCTTTTTCAAGGAATCCATTCAAGAAAGAAGACTTGACATCCATTTGAAAAATCTTCCATTTGTTCTGAGCAGTCAAAGAAATAATAAGTTTAATAATTTCAAGTCGAGCTACAGGAGCAAATACATCGTCATAGTCTATGTCAGCCTTTTGACTATAGCCTTTTGCAACTAGTCTCGCCTTGTGCCATTTAATTTCTCCCTTCGCATTTCTTTGTTTTGTACACCCATTTGACACCGATCACCTTATGCCTTTTAGGAAGAGTAGTAAGCTCCCAAGTATCATTATTCAAAATGACTTTGATTTCTTCATCCATTGCAATTCTCCACTTCTCATCTAATGCAGCTTCTTGGAAGTTGACTGGCTCACAATCAGCAAAGAGGTAAAAGAGAGTGAGATTATCATGTCTCTCAGTTACCTCATAGAGATCTTGAAGACTCCTTGTACATTCTTCGGTTCTTTCATTTAAAAAAGATGGCGGTGAATCTCCACATGTAGTTAATGCTGGTGAGATAGGTAGAGTAGTTGGCTCTTGTTGTTCTTTTACTTATTTTATCTGTGTATGATCATCTTCTTCAATGGGAAAGAAGTTGAAGTCATCCACATCAGTGCTAAAATCTCATTCTCCTTCTTCATCAAAAACTACATCTCGATTAATCACGATCTTCTCGTTGTTTGGATTGTAAAGTTTGTATCCTTTGGAGTTGTTGTAGCCGATGAAGATGAACTTCTCACTTTTGTCATCCAGTTTGGCTCTACTTTCGTCTAGTACATGTACATGGGCAATGCTTCCGAAAATTCTTAGATGGGTGATACCGGGTTTTCTTCCACTCCAAGCTTCTTATAGCATCTTGCCCCACACGTTTCTTGTTGGAGATTGATTGGATAAGTAGACTGCACATGCAACAACTTCAGCCCAAAATTCTTTAGGTAACCTCTTACTCTTAAGCATGCTTCTTGTCATGTTGAGGATGGTTATGCTCTTCCTTTCTACAACACCATTTTGTTGAGGGGATCTTGGAATTGTCAAAAGGCGTCAAATTCTATTTGCTTCACAAAACTTTAAAAATTCTTTGGAAGTGAACTCTTCACCTCGATCAGATCTCATGGCGTTAATTTGGTACCTATTTTCTTTTTCCACTGCAGCTTTAAACTTCTTGAAAGCTTCAAAGACTTCTGATTTCTGCTTCAAAAAATACACCCAAGTTTTTCTTGAAAAATCATCTATGAAGAAAAGAAAGTAGTTACTTTTACCAATGGAGTTTGGCTTGAATGGACCGCACACATCAGTATGAATGAGCTCGAGTGGCTTCTGAACTCTTGAGTTTGACTCATTTGGAAAGCTCTTTCTAAACTGCTTGCCAAGTAAACATCATTCACAAAGTTGATCAGGGTGATTGATGTATGGTAAGCCTTTCACCATGTTCTTCTTGAATAGTAGCTCCAATCTTCCAAAGTTGAGATGCCCATATCGAAGATGCCAAATCTAGAATGGATCTTTGTGACACGCTTTGAGACATTTTGCAACATCATTTTGAATATTTAAAGGAAAATTTCTATTTTTCAACATTTTCACTTTTGTAATTAGATTTCATTTGTTATCTCTTAGGAAAAGACTATAATCTTTTAAGTGAATATCATAACATTTTTCTAAAAGTTAACCCAAACTAAGGATATTGCTTTTCATATTGGGCACATAGTAAACATTCGAAATTATTTGGTGGCTACCATCCTTTGCACGAAAAAGAATGTTACCTCTACCCTTCACTGGTACTTTTGAATCATCTCCAAAAGCGACACTGCCATTCACAGATTCACTTAGTGCACGAACATGCTTATGTTTCCACTCATATGATTGCTAGCACATGTGTCAATATACCATGTATTTTCTTGACCTCTACTTGTGTCATTGCGTGCTAGTAAAAGTGTGTCATCTTCACCATTTTTTTCTTCAGCATAGATCACTCTCTCCTCAATTCTGGTGCTTGGAGCTCTGCATTTGAGATTTGTCATACCTCGATCTTAGATTGTCTCTGCCTCGTCCTCTGCTTGAGCTTTCTCCTTTGGCATAATTGGAGTTGTTGAAATTCCAACCTCGTCCATGACCACGACCTCTACCACGTCCACGTCCTCTTCCTCGGACATAGTGTCTTCTCTCGTTGTCGAAGCTTTCTTCTCTTTTCTTTGGATTGACCTCCATCTTGAGAAGTTGTTATTCGATTCCTTACTTCTTTTTTAGTTTTTCTTCGTAAACGTGCAACCTTCCTTGAAGTTGCTCGATCGTCATATCCTCTAGATCTCTTGTTTCCTCAATTGTCATAACAATATGGTCAAACTTCGAGTCTACTGATCTAAGTATCTTTTCAATAATCCTTACCTCTTTTAACTTCTCGCCATTTCTTTTTAATTCATTGGAAACGGTCACAACCCCAAGTAAAGTAGTTAGAAATTGACTCTGACGCATTCATGTGTAAAGACTCAAATTCTCCTCGTAATGTTTGAAGACGAACCTTCTTTACTTGCTACGCTCCTTTGTAAGAGGTCTCTAGTTTCTCCCATGCTTCTTTTGAGGAGGTTGTACCAGCAATCTTTTCAAAGTATCTTCATCTAATGATTGAAAGATGAGATACTTTACTTTATTCTCTTTTTTCTTCAAGTCTTTTAAATTCTCCTTCTTTGCCACGGTTAAAGTGGCTTCATTTTCTGGCACAATAAAGCCTTTATCCACGACATCTCATACGTCATTTGCACCCAATAGAGACTTCATTTTAATACTCCAGTTGTCAAATTTAATTCCCTTTAATTGTGGAACTTGAAATGACATCATACCACCATTTGCCATAACTCACAAATTGAGTGAGAATTTGGAGATTCTAAATGCACAGATGAATCCGGCACGTCGAAAAACCTTAGGAATGACTCGAGTCAACTTTTGGTCAACAGTCAACGCTGGTCAACAATCAACGTCGGTCAACGGTCAATGGTCAACTGTCAGCGTCGGCTTAGTAGTCTTGGTTCGGTCCGGATTGGTTCAGCTCGAGTTGGTTTGGTTCGACTTAATTCGGTTCCGCTCGGCTCGGCTTGGTTCAGTTCGGCTCAGTTTGGTTCAACTCGATGAGTCGACTCAGCTTCGGGACATAAAACTTCCGACGGCATGTGTGGGCGAGTTCGGTCTCGGATAGGGATGATTTTTGCGGCGTCACGTTCCTCTCGTCGAGATCTTCGATTTGATACGCACTATAACCATATATAGTATCAAGCACTAGCTCTGATACCACTTTGTTGGAGAATTAACAAATAAAACACACTATTTTATTTCTTCAACAATACTCCTCACCAATTACAACTCTTATGTTTTTCACTCTCTACACCTTAGAGATTTTGTTACTTCACTTGATAATTAAACCAAAGGGGAGAGGGGGTATTTGTACATGATATAAATTAATCACAACCATTCATTTATTCAACTACTACATAAATCCGCATCATTCATTAAAACATAACATTCACCTACTTCACCAACCACACCTACCACAAGTAATTCAAATCTCACCAACCATACCTACTCATGGAATCTTCCATGAGTTGGGCTTAAATTTATTCATCTTGGATCAAGTTTATGATCCAACACACGGGACGATGATCAGCATGAAGTTTTGGTAGGTGAATAACTGAAGCTTCCTCGAACTTCTTCATCTATTCATTGTTGCAAATTTCTCTGTCAAGTCTTTTGAAGAATAATCCTCTAGACCAAGTGAACCTAAGTCCTTTAAAGTTTAGGTCAATCATCTTTGCATTATGAAACCACCTGCTAAAATATCTACACGCACCTCTGTTTTTAGGGGACCCCCCTTTTTTCTCCTCATCATGAAGAATAGTATTGAAATCCCCACCAAGAAGCCATGGCCCTTTAATATAATTACTCATCTTCTCTAACTCACTCCAAAGTTGCATTCTAACTACGTTAATAGGGCTGGCATAAACAGCAGTGACCCAAGACCATACACCAATCATATTTGTTACCTTAAAATGGACAAATTGTTTATGATTTATTACAATATCCACATTAAAACCATTATTCCACAAAATCCAAATACCACCAGAGAAATTATCAGCTTCTACTCTATGCGACCTATGAAAGCCGCTTGTCTTGATAAATTTGACAGCCTTTAAACCGCTGACTTTAGGTTCCGGGACAGCAACAATATCAGCCTTATAACTAGATATAAGTGAATTGAAGGCTCTTTGAAATTCCAGTGAAGAGATTCCTTGATAGTTCCAAAACAAAATTAATAGATCCATAATTAAATATATAAGTATGGAGAGAAAGTTTCCTTACTGTGCTGGCTCTTGCACGTCAGTTTCAAGATCCATGTCATCCTCATCAATTAGAGAGACCATACTATCTGAAGAATCAGTACTCTCCTCACTACTCTCACCCATATAATCCCCCATCTTCTGACTCATCTTCCTCATCCACTCCATAGTTTTTGGCCTTGTCAGAGGATTTTTCAATATTGTCCATAGCATCATCATCATGCTTATCGTGTAGGGAAGGAATGAAAACTGCATTATTACGGTATACAAACTAGTTGGTATCGGTGCTGAAGGTTACTACAGTGTATTTATCTGGATTAATTAAGACTGGTTGTTACGTTGGTAAGGACATTTGGTGGGGTTGGTAGTTTTATGTGACTTGGCCTTTGCATGCATGGCTTTCGAGTGGGAAGGCTCAGCTTGGCTTGGAAAAGTTTCATTAATATTTTTTGAGTTATCGGCACATGGGTTGGCTATACGTTGTTTGTTTGCATAGGTAATGCTGAGAATGGAATCTTTGGTATTCATGGTAGGTTTGGATTGATGCTTAAGGGTGTCAGCTGTTTAGTTTGCTTTAATAGAGTAGTTATGACTTATGACCATCCGTGGAAAATATAATTAGGGGTGTTCATAATCTAATTTGACTCATTCAATCCGTCTTATCTGCAAAAATTCAATATGTAAAAATTCATTATGTGAATTGGTGGATTGGATTGGATTGAAAATTTAAAAATCCACGATCGGTGGATTGGATATGTATATATATATATATATATATATATTATTTAATTAAAAAAATAAAATTTATAAATGTGGCATTACAACATACCAATAAATAAATAAGTTAAAATGTAGTATACTAACACTATACATATCTCATCCAACAATAATATATAGTAAACATGATTAAATAATTGAATAATAAAAAATATAACTTTCTAAACAATTAATTTTTAGTTAATTTTCATATATTGATTTAAACAAATGAGATTTTTTCTTTTTATATTGTTATATTTTGAGACTTTGAATGTATTATTCTATTTCTATTTAAAAACTTAATTTATTTAAATTTTATTCAATTTTGCATTTGATCGGTAATAAAATTATTTTTATATAAGATTTTTTTATTTAATTAATTTGTAGAACAAACAAAATTAAAAATTTTTAATTCACAAAATGGTAGATTTGATATGGATTAGGTCAAATTCGCATTCGATCCGTAGACATATGAATTGGATTTGGATTGAATTCATTAATTTGTGGATTGTATTGAATTGAAAATTTATAATTCGCAAAATTATGAATTGGATATGCATTGATGTCTAATTTACAAAATCTTATCCGCGAACACCCCTAAACACAATATCCTCTCCCATAATTTCATTATTAAGAACATCAAATCTTGACCCCCTTGAATGTTGCTATTAGGAGCAAGATTTGATCCACGTAAAATCTCACTTTCCTTGTGGAATCTCCCTTTCCCTCTTCGGTTTACCACCATCCAAGGCCCATGTTCTTGGTTCATCTGATTTCCAGACACCGAATGTTTTTCAGACGACTCACTAGGGGAATTACTAACGACTCCATCCAATCTGCTTCCTCCCCGATTTTCATTAGTATTTTTCTCCGACTAGACTTGGCATTTATGGCCCACATTGAAAGTAAATAGTTGGGAGGCTTTCATATTCGATTTTTTGGATTTTTCCTTCATAGAGAAATTGAGAGCATAAGGGTTTACTTAAGGAGATTTCAACTGCAATCCTAGCGAATTTACCCCTGGTGGCCGACTCCACGTTGTAGTCAATGTTAATCACCTTTCTAATGACTTGACCTAACATACGAAGTACCCTTTTATGATGATAGTGCAATGGCATTCCCGGCAACCGAATCCAAGCCACAATAGAGTCAATCTTGTCAACTATGTTATGAAAGTGAGGACTCCATGGTTGGACGGTGAGAAAGTGGCCAAGGAAGGATGGTCCATAGTCCTTGCGTTAGGGCATGTTATGCTGCTACTTCATTTTTAAAACATTCGGATCAAATTTGTGTAAATCGAATCGATTGGATTAAACTCAATTCGATTGGATTTAATCAGATCTAATCGAATCGAGTTTGGATTATATGAATATTTTGGATAAATTCAAATTCGGATTGAGTTTGGATTTATTGCATTTGTTTTATTAATTTTCATATAAAATTCATCAATTTTATAATTAATTTTTTATTTTTTAATAAGCAGTGCAATCCGATAAGATTATTGGAATTAACGCCGATCAATGGGAGCAAATTCTATTAGATAACACAAACTATATCCAATAGGATTTTGGTTAATATCCAAATTCGATTAGAACTTGTTCAGGTTCGATCAAATCAGATCGAATATATCTGAAGCCGATCCATGCCGAGCCACAGAGCACACTAGCTTATTCCATGCATAGAAAATTTGGGCGGATGGACCCGATCCGATCTTGACCCAAAACTTGTTCCGCTAAAGGAAATTTTCTGCGCACACATCACTACATTGCATGGTGTATTTTGTATTTAGCTAAAAGATTTACTAATCATTGCAATGGTTCTTATCAATTATCATCTAATTTAATCTTGTGTGGGGGTCAATTGCCAGGTAATGCATTATTGTCAAAAAGCAAAAGATGCTTTAACATTAAAAAAAAAAAAGAGTCGAAAAAGAAATTGAACACGTATCAGTCTTTGCGAGGTGAAAATGATCGCTAATGTTCGCCGACATTGAGCAAATTACACCGATGACACATCCTCGTCCTGTCTCTTTACTATTCATAGATTGGACCTTGCTATGTTACAGCTCCTGCAAGTAACATAGCCAATGGGAATCCTTCACGCGTGTTGGCGCTGATGTAACCAGGCTAAGACAGTTGCTCGTACAAGGTGAAAATGCCGAGACTGTTTGTTGCAGTTTCTGCAACCTAGCCTTGTTCTTATTTGTTTATTATTATTATTATGAGTCAACCTACCCTATTATTATGAGCAGAGACAGCTGTTGGAGGGCGACACGTCAGATGGCAGCTTTCATTGACCGAACTGTTTATCAAAACTCGCGTAATAAGAGATTGCCACATGGCAAGTTGCTTATCACTTTTGAAGGGTCTTGTCTACTTCGCATTATAATATCTTATCCAATTATTTTATCCGATACCTCACGGGCTCTTTTCTTTCTTTCTTTTTTTCGCCAAGCATATAAGCAAAATAAATTTTGTTTTATTATTAACTCCCATGCTCATTGAAGCTTAAACTCAACTCAAGGTTTAGGAAAACCGCTCGCTACTATTAGAACTAAACATTGACTTCGGTACTAGGTTAATAATGAGGTTACTATATTTGTCATTTGTAATTTTGTATGTATATAAATAGTATTACTCTTTCAAAAATATTCAATGAAATTACAAGTTAACGTGTAGTTATGATTTAATTATTTTTAGTTTTTAAATTGTTAACCACCAAATATATATGTATTGAAAAATACTAACCTATAGTCGCACAAATTGTCTGAAATGTTGTAATGACTAAAATGCCATAACTTGGCACGCGGACTTGCCAAGTATTTTTTTAAAAAGGGTAAAATCTTGTTTAATCCCTATATTATAAGTTTAGTATCCATTTAATCCCTATATTTTTAAGAATACCTCAAAACGTCCTTACTATTAAATATTGACACTTATGTCATCATTTTTTTTATTTTTTTAGCATGCTTTTACAATTTTACACTCTTACAGTAATGTTTCTTTTTTAGATATTAATAAAAAAATTAGATTATCAAATTAAAACCAAAAATAAAATAAATAAAAAAAGATATATATTAATTTTTGTGGAAGCTCATGTGCGTAAAAAAAATTACTTTTGTAAAAAATTAAGTTATCAATTTTTTTAAAAAATTAATATTTAACTTCTCACCAGAGTGTTCCACAAAAATTAATATATATCTTTTTTTATTTATTTTATTTTTGGTTTTAATTTGATAATCTAATTTTTTTATTAATATCTAAAAAAGAAACATTATTGTAATAGGATAATATTATAAAAATAAGTTAAAATGAACAAAAGGTAATGGTAAGAATATCAATAATTTAATGATAGGGATGTTTTGAGGTATTTTTAAAAATATAAAGATTAAACAGATATTAACCTCAAAATATAAGAATTAAACAAGTTTTTACCGTTTTAAAAATGTAAAGTCAGTTATTGTTCTTTTAAGTAGCAAATGAAACATATATATATATATATATTATTAAACAAAACCTTCCATATAATACAAAATATTTTGATCTTTAAAAAAATTCGCAATTTGCTGGAGCTCTTTTTTGGTCTAAAAGTATTATATAATTCTTGGGTGGGGAATACGTATTTTGTCAGCAGGATGACTTTGATGAATAATGAAATGAGAGGGCAGCGTCGGTAATTTAGAAACTTTTTCCTCGTCGAAGCGCCAGCTTCCTTGTTTCTTCTCTCAAATCATCCACCACAGGTCAAGCCGTCAAGGGGCATCTCCGCTCGGCCGCTGAGTGCGTGTGACCAAAGACCAACAGTAAACGCGCCAGCATCTTATACCCAGACACCTCCATGTTCTAGTAGCCATGACACCGTGTCACAGTTATATCTAATCGTTAAATATCAGTAAATTTTATCAATCTAACTGCATCCAATGGTTAGATGCAACTGTGACACGATGCCACAATTATAACGTAATTTGATCCTAAAAATAAATACAATAAAATTTTAGTATTAACTCTTTTAATATGTTCATAATAATAAAAATATTAACCTATTATATAACAAAAGTGTGATTCAACCAAACTGAACAAGAAAAAAGGGGAATTATCTTTAGCAACTAGAAGTCAAACTTGTAACAAGAGCTTTCTTCTTGAACGCTTAATCCTGAAAACAAAGAATCCTTGCTTCATCATCTGGCTTTCTATCTCACACACCAAGGCCACCAATGGTTGATGCAGTAGTCTCATTTGTGGTGCAAAGGCTTGGTGATTATCTCATTCAAGAAGCCGCCTTCTTAGGAGAAGTAAGAACTGAAGTTCAGTCGCTTAAGAAAGAACTGGAATGGATGCTCTGTTTCATAAAGGATGCCGAAGACAAACAAGTTGATGATCCCATGATCCGTCAGTGGGTGTCTGATATCAGAGACGTTGCTCATGATATTGAAGACGTCTTAGATAACTTCACGCTTAGGGTAGGCGATTCAGCTGCGATCGATGATCGGAAAAGAAAGCCAAGTTTCCTTGGTAAAATGAAGATCTGTTCGTGTGTATTCAATAAAGGGATGGAAAAGATCGATTTATATAACATTGGCAAGGAGATTAAAGAGCTCAGGAAGCGGGTCAGAGACATTTCTTGTAGACGTGAATCATATCGTCTCGAAAGTACTGATAACTACAATCTTGAAGCAAAGGGTCATGATGTTTCTCGAAGAGTGAGAGAACTAAGAAGAGCAACCTCGTTTTCAATTGAAGGAAACGTTGTTGGCTTTGATGATGATGTCTCCAAATTGTTGGCCAAGCTTTTGAACAAAGAACCACGCCGTTTTGTAATCTCAGTCTATGGAATGGGTGGTTTGGGCAAAACTACCCTTGCTCGAAAGCTTTACCACAATAATGATGTTAAGAATAAATTTGATCGATGCGCTTGGGTTTCCGTGTCTCAAGATTATGATACTAAAGATCTTCTCCTAAGAATTATAAGATCTTTCAAGATCAATGTTCTGACAAGGGAGTTAGAGGAGATGAGAGAAGAAGATTTGGAGCGGTATCTTCATAATTATTTGCAAGGAAAGTCATATTTGGTAGTTGTTGATGATGTATGGCAGAAAGAAACTTGGGAGAGCCTCAAAAGAGCCTTTCCGGACAACAAAAATGGCAGTCGAGTAATTATCACTACTCGAATTAAGGAGGTTGCTGAGCGTTCAGACGAGAATGCATACGCCCATAAGCTTCGATTTCTAAGGCCGGATGAGAGCTGGGAGCTGTTCTGCGAGAAGGCCTTTCGGAACTCAAATGGCAGCGAAGGATTGGAGAAATTGGGAAGAGAGATGGTGGAAAAATGCCGCGGCCTACCACTTGCTATAGTCGTTCTGGGAGGTCTCTTGTCCATGAAGAAGCCACAGGAGTGGCGTAGTGTTCGTGATCATCTTTGGCAACATTTAAAGAATGACTGCATCCATATATCCTCTTTGTTAAATTTAAGTTTTCGAAACCTGTCTCATGAATTGAAGCTATGCTTTCTGTATCTTGGTCTTTTTCCAGAGGATTTTGAAATTAATGTGCAAACTCTAATCCGACTTTTGGTGGCCGAGGGTTTTATACAGCAGGATACAGATCGATCCACGGAAGAAGTGGCTGGGGAAAACTTGGATGAGTTGATCAACAGAAGCTTGATTCAAATCGATAAAAGATGTTGGGGAAGGATTGCAACATGTCGAGTCCATGATCTTTTGCGGGATCTTGCAATTGAACAGGCAAAAAAGATAAAGTTTATTCACATCTGCAAGGATGCCACAAATTTGATATCATCGTCATGCCGTCGTCAAGCTGTTCATTTTCGAATTATAGGGGACTGGGGCCTAGGACATTGTAATCCACGCTCAAGCTCCCTTTTGCTCTTCAACCAACGGTGGGATCCATCACTTCCTCTAACTTATACCTTAGGACCCTTGTCTTCAAGATTCACCGTATTGAGAGTGCTGAATTTCGAGGGTGTTGTAAGTAATGTCCTCTGCTCTGTAGGCGGGTGCTACAACTTACCTGAAGAGATGGTGAAGTTGGTTAACTTGAAGTATTTGAGATTAACAAACGCTCATATAGATGTCATTCCTTCATGCATTGCCAAGCTGCAGAGGCTTCAAACTCTTGATATATCTGGTAATATGGCTTTAATGGAGTTACCGAGAGAAATTTGTGAGTTAAAAGAGTTGAGACATCTAATTGGAAATTTTACGGGTACTTTGAATATAGAAAATTTGTCTAATCTTCAGACTCTGAAGTATGTAGAACGTGGAAGCTGGGCTGAAATTAATCCTGAAAAGTTGGTAAATCTTCGAGATTTGCGCATTGTATCGAAGTATCAAGAAGAGGAGTTCTCATTCAAGTCGATTGCTTATCTGAAAAACCTTCAATTACTGTCTATTAGACTTTCCCATGATAATTGTTTTGATTCATTGCAGCCACTTTCTGATTGTTCATATCTCATAGATTTGAGATTAAGTGGTAAGATTGAGAAATTGCCAGAAGACCTGCATGAAGTCTTGCCTAATCTCGAATGCCTTTCATTGAAGAAATCTCATCTCAAGGAAGACCCAATGCCTAAGTTAGAGAAGTTGCCGAACCTCACGATCCTTGATTTAGGCCTCAAGAGCTACTGTGGAAAGAAAATGATATGCACTACGAAGGGTTTTCACCTGCTTGAAATTCTACAACTTATTGATTTGAATGATCTAGAGCAATGGCAAGTAGAAGATGGAGCCATGCCTATGTTAAGAGGTTTGAGGATCACCAATGCCTACAAACTGAAAATTCGAGAAAGATTGAAATCCATTCCTCTCCCAACCGAATGGGAATGCGATGAGAATTGGTAGCAAAAAAATACTTCAGAGGCTTAGAGGTGTGTGCTTGACAGTCATCTTAATTTTGATGTCATTTTATTTCCTTTACTCATCTGTTGTTAGTTTGAGATCATTCAAATGCAAGTTCTGGTCGTGTTATTGCTCATATCACTTTTAATTCATTCTTCATAGAAAGAATCTTATCTTTCCTTGTTAGTCTTTTCCTTCTAATATGTTGTCTTCTCCGCAATTAAAGAACATAGGTGTTTGATGGAAATACAAAATTGTTTAATGACATGTCTCAAACAGAATTCTGAAGGAATCACTGCTCTGTCACCCGTGTTTGGGAATTCTAACTTTCAGCCGAGGTGTGTCTTTGAATCATTTCGTCAAACAATTTTGTGTGTCCATCAAACACTAATTTGATCTTCTGCTTACTGCAAAATCGAGTATTTTCCATTACAATATTGTAGTCAACTCTCACGTTCCCTTTTGCTTTTCAAATAAGTGCTGTTATTTATCCCTCACTTGAGATATCTCACGAAAGCCTTGTCATGTAATTACAAATTTACAATTACGAGTGGGCAACCTCAAGTACCTAACCCCATGTTTTCGAAAGCTTTCTCTGCTATCTGACTATGCTGTTGTTGGATATGTTCGTTGATTTTTTTGTGTTGTGATGTGGATTCTTTTCAGACACAAAGTCTCTAAGAATTTAGATCTGGAAAGTTATAGACTATGGATCGATCTCTTCAAGGGATTTGTCACTACATTAATTAGCCAATAAAGCCTAACCAGTGGCGAAGGGTGCGTTGACAGAGCCGGTGTATCTCCCAGAGGGAACTATGTTCTGTACACTATTAGCAGTGGAGGTACACTCTTTAGGGGTATGTCTTGGCACAGATTTCCTCCACGTTCATTACTATGACTTAAAGGGTTTATTATCTGAGCGTGCATTGCAATAATTTTATTTTTAATAAAGAAATATAAATAAATGTCTATTTGAAACTTATATTATACTGTTATTGTACTTATTTAACCAATTTTCAGTATTTTTGAGCCACTCCTGATTACAACTACACTTACATGCCAGGTCATGGTGGCTACTTCATCAAACCTGAGGCAGGTAGGGAGCAACTATGAACAAAACAAACTCACTAATGAGTAATGGACAATTCACAAAGCAAGTTACAAAAATCATACGTACATTTTGTCTTCAAAGTTTGGCGATTGTATTGTATTTACCGTGTTACGACTGATTGACTATCAAACGCCAAGAGTGAAACTCTTGGGAAGTTTTAAAAGTGTAAATACCAGGTACTTAAAAGGTCCCAAATAACTGGGTCTTCCCCATATTGATGTATCTTTTAAGAAAGTTATGCAGGATTAGCTTAAAAATATTAGCACACTGGGGTTAGCGTAATTTAAGTGGATCTAGTGCAGAGCTATCAGTTAGAAGTTTGCAAGGGAAGAACTGCACATCTAACTCATCGCTTGCGACTTTCATGAGGAAAACAGAGTGAAAATCTGTTTCAATGTGTTTCATTCGCGAATGAAATTTGATTTCTTTTGGTAATGACCTCAGCACAGTCATGGGCCATTGCCTCGCACTCTTGACTCAGCACTGGTTTTAACATCACTTGTTGCTTCTTTGAGCTTCAAGAAATCAAGTCTTTCACCCAAGTAGATGCTCCCACTACAATTCTGCAAAATGTGGCATTCCAGAAAGGATTTCCTTCATATATATACTTTGACAGCTTCTGTGTATTACTTAGAAGGGTTGGCATTCCCTTGTAGGTTCCCATTTGGTGCTTTACTTGAGACACAGTGAATTGATTGCTGCTTCTTGTTACTTCTATACCAAGTAATTCAAATCTTTCATTTCCTTTATAGCAAGGTCTTTTCCAATTTAAGGATGGCTTCCTTGATCTCTGCTACTGTTATAGCCAATAGATAGAATGAAAATTGTGTTTACTTATTTTTTGAAAAATAAAAATAACAGTTATTACGGTTAGGTATTTAGAGTGTTTTGGATCATTCTTGATTGCAACCACACTGCATACCAAGTCGTATTGGCTATTTCAACGAACTTGTGACTTATGAGTAATGGAAAATTGACGAAGTGAGTTACATACTGGCATGTTTGTTCAAAAATCACAGTGGTGTTAGCTACATATTTGATTATTTTGAGTGATAAATTTTGCTGTGCAATCAGCAGCTAGTAGTTGTATGATATTAAGGATGGTTTGATCTTTCAAGGGAAAAACAAAATGTGGGTTTTGCCAAAACTCAAAAGGGAAAATTATAAAATGAAGAAATTGTAATTATAACAAATTGGAACCCACTATATACTACCAAAATTAACGGCCTAGCTAACAGTAACAGAAGGTAAAGTGAAAATGAAATTAAAAGTAAAAAAGCACACAAGCAGAAAGATTTCAAAACTCATTAGATCAGAATTAAGGGTAAGGTTGTCATATCAGGTTTCTTCACATTCCCCCTCAGCTGGTGGAGGAATTGATCTGAGTCTTTCTGGAATTCTCGACTTCAAGTCTTCCGGAATCCTCAATCCCCGGAGCCTAGGCATAGCTCCTTCCTCTACTTGCCACTCCTCTAATTCATCCACAAGAAGTTGTAGAATTTCAAGCCGAGGAAAACCTTTTGCTCTGCAGGCCAGTTTCTTTCCGGAGTAAGAATCATAGTGCAAGTCAAGAATCACCAGGTTCGACAACTTCTCCAATGCAGGCATTGGATCATCATCAAGATTTGAGTTTTCCAATGACAAACATTCGAGATTTGGCAAGATGACATGTATGTCTTCTGGTAATTTCTCAATCTTCCCTCGCAGTCTCAAATCCGCAAGGCATGGACAATCACAGAGTGGTTGCAGTAAATCAAATGAACACTCACCTGACAGTTTAACTGACAATATTTGAAGGCTTTTTAGTTTGGCAATAGAGTTGAAAGTGAACAGAACCTTTTCTCTTGTCCATTCATTGTCTTCTATGTGCAGCTCTCGAAGGTTGATCAGTTTATCAGGACTAAGCCGATTCCAGCTTTCAACCCTCACATACTTAAGAGTTCGAAGGTTAGTCAAGTTTTCTATCGGCAAATACCCGCTGAAATTTCCAAACAAATGTCTCAATTCTGTCAACTTACTAATTTCAGTCGGTAGATCACACAGTGTGCCGGACAAGTCCAGAGTTTGTAGTCTCTGCAACTTTTCAATGGAGGGTGGGAGCAAATATATCGGTGAATTCCTTAATCCCAAGTACTTCAAATGAATCAACTGCCGTATCTCTTCCGGTAAGGGGAATCCAGAAAGCACTCCGGTGTGAAAACTGTCAACAACCTCAGCATCATACACCCTTAATAATGAAAACCTTGAGAACAACCATCTTAAATCTCTCTCGACTTGGATGACATACTGCCTCTCATGGTAGAAGTGCAGAAGGGAGCGTGAGAGTCGATTATTAGCATCCTGTGGCCAAAAATAACCTGAATAGGCAGCTTGCCTTCGACATGATGATACGAGTAAAGGGCGGGTTTGACGATTGGCTTGGGCACATATGTGAAAAAAGTTGAGCTCTTTTGCCTTTTGAATTGCAAGATCCCTCAGAAGATCGTGTACTCGACATGTCGCTATCCTCCCCCAACTTATTTTTCCAATTTGAATCAAGCTTCTGTTAATAAGCTCATTCAAGATATCTTTAGCCACATCTTCCATTACTTGATCATCTTCATTTTGATCAATAAAACCTTCGGCCACTATCAATCGAATTAATCTCTCGATATTGATATCAGCGTCTTCAGGAAAAATGCCGAGATAAAGGAAACACAACTTCAATTGATAAGACAAATCATTGAAGCTTAGATCTAACAAATGAGAGATTTGAATTGAGTCTGCCCTTAAGTGTCTCCAAATGTGATCACGCACAATCCGCCACTCCTGTGGTTTCTTTTTAGACAGAAGCCCACCCAATACAACTATGGCAAGTGGTAGGCCGCCACATTTTTCCAGCATCTCTCTTCCCAGTTTCTCCAATCCTTCATCTGCATTTAAGCTCTGGAATGCTTTCTCACAAAATAGCTTCCAACTCTCATCTGGCCTTAGAAAGGGAAGTTCGTAGACATGGGTTCTTTCATCTGAGCGTTCAGCGACTTCTTTGATGCGAGTGGTGAGAATTACCCTGCTCCCATTCTTGCTATCCGGAAATGCTCTTTTCAGGCTCTCCCATGTTTCTTTCTGCCATACATCATCAATCACCACCAAGTATGAGTACCCTTGCAAAGACTGGTATAGACATCGTTCCAAATCTTCCTCTCTCATCTTCTCTAAGTTGCTTGGATAATCGAAATCGAAAGAGTTTATGATTCTCATAAGAAGGTCTTCAGTTCTATACTCTTGAGACACAGACACCCAAGCACAACAATCGAATTTTTGCTTAACATCATTGTGGTGGAAAAGTTTTCGAGCAAGAGTTGTTTTACCCAAACCACCCATGCCAAAGATAGAAATTACAGAACGCCGCGGATCTTCTTTAAGAAGGTGAGCCAACAACTTGTCAGCATCATCCTCGAAGCCAACAACATTTTCTTCAACCGCATAGAAGGATGCGGACCTTCTTAGTTGTTTCAATTTCTGATGTGCCTTGCTGTTCTCTGCTGCTGCTTCCCTCTTGTTATAATTAATATCTTGGAGGCAAAATAACTCTCGATTCCGAGCGCTATCATTGAGTCTCTTCCTGAGTGCTGCAATCTCCTCGCCTATGCTGTATAGTTTCACCTTTTCCTTGCCTTTGCGGAAGAGCCCGCAGCCTGCTTTAATGGAAGCAAAGAATTTTGATTTTGAGCCCTTTCCGGAAGTGCTTCCTTCATCCATTTCGAGCTGATTGGAAGTTCCCGATGATCCTCCGTTGTGGACTTGTAACAAAAATTTGTCTAATACGTCTTCAGCATCATAAGCAATCTCTCTGATCTCAGATACCCACTTACGAATCAAAGGGTTGTCATCTTGTTTCTCTTCAGCATCCTTTACGAAACATTGCATCCAACCCAATGTGTTCTTTAGCGACTCCACTTCATTTCTCACTTCTTTTAAGAAGATTGCTTCTTGTATGAGATAGTCACCAAGCTTTTGCACAACAAATGAGACTATAGCATCAACCATAGTTGACAAGCAGCTGATCAAAGAGGCCTTGCTGTCAAAGATGAACTCAATTGACGGCTGCAAGCAAGATGAGAGAGCAATGAAGGAAGATTGATGGTCTAAATCCAAGTCTTCGCGACGCGGCATATGTGGGGCAGGAGGCTGGCCTGTGCCAGCACCATTTCTTTATTGCGTTCACATTAATTCTACGAAAATCAATAATATAAGTTCTGTTCGGATTGGGAAACTTTTAAGTTATAGTTATTGTAAAAAAAAAATTATAAATTTAAAATATAAATTAATAATATATAATAAATATAAATTTTAAATAATAATTTTGATAAAATTATTATAGATATAATAAATTTTTTATTATATAAATAAAAAATTATATCAATATATTTTTTAAGTTACAATAGTTAATGTTTATTAAATATTTTAATACTATACATTCTCAATCTCAAACACACCTATAATAAGGATCTCAATTATTTCCTATCACTTAGTTTTTGAGTTATAAGTTATGATATCAATGAATCAAATGTTTGCATTAAATAGAATTGAGATCCATAACATTATAGACTTTTCAATTATCATATCACATGTAAAATGGGTCACTTATTTTAAAATTTTATTAATTTTCAAAAAATATTTTAATACAACTACATTGATGGCTGTTGGACTAAAAATAAAATAAATCTAATAAAGTCCAAATAAATTTAATCTCAATAAGTCTCATCTAATAAATTTCCTCTCAATTAAGCCCACGAAGTGGTGGACAAATCACCTAGAATGATCCTCCAAAGTAACAAGGTTTCAAAGCCCAAAAGGAGTTCTCTCAATTAAGCCCACGAAGTGGTGGACAAATCACCTAGAATGATCCTCTAAAGTAACAAGGTTTCAAAGTCCAAAAGGAGCCAAGGTCCTAGATTCCTATAATAAAATAAATCACATAGGATAAATCAACTAGGTAGTAAGGATTTAAAGTCCAAAACATGCTGAGGTTCAAGACTCATATCCTAGAACAAACATCCTAAATTTGAAGGATCTTATGATCTCAAGGTTTTAGTAAAAATAACCTAAGGATAAAACGTTCATTCCTCTAATCTGTAGACAAGTTTGTATATCTATGTGTCAATCCACATGGGCACTAGAGGACAAGTGTCGCTAAATGTCCCAAGAACAATGACATTTGTCATCAAAATAACTATGACCCAAGTCAAATCAGTTTGGTCGATAAATATGTATTTCATTCTCACTAAAAGGTAAGACAAAAAAAGAGACTCAAAATGGAAAAAATGTTAACTTTCTCCCTCTAAACTTTCTCTTTCTAAATTTATATTTCCAAAAGTTTGGTGATTGACTTGACCGTCGGAGGGTTTACGCCGGCAAAGCCGGCCCTCTGATCATTTCCTTGTGTTTGTAGAGTATTACAAGATAAGAACCTGCTGATTGACTAAGGAAGTGGACTCAGAAGAGCATATATAAAGACCCATAAAGATCAGCACAAATAATGAACTCACCATAATAAAATCTAACAAAGAGGAATCCAAGTCTTAAGAGAGTTGTCCTCAGTCGAAATTTCCATATCATAAGTTGGGACAAAATTTACACCAACAATGACATAATAAAAAAATCTCTTGAGAAATGTTTTGATAAAATCCAAACGAACAAATATAATCCAAATTAAAAGAAAATTTACCATGACCACATGGAAATACTCAGACCATTACGATTTTATTAATTTTGCTCCCAGTTGACGCAATTGCGATTGAGGAGTCAATGACTCAATGCCACCGATGGCAGCTTGCAATTGGCAAATATTGAGCTTTACAGTTGGAGAGCATAGAATAAATTAAAAGGATTCTTCTGCGCAACTTACAATCCAATCGAAAGTTAATGCTAATAGCCAATTATAGATATTTTATTGAGATTTCAACAAATATAAGCTTTAACTTGTGAAAAAAAAAAGAGCTTATTACAACACACACATACACACATTAGAATATTAAATACGTGAATATATGAGTTAAACCCTCACTTCAATCGATTTGCTACAGTGTGATCTTTCTATTAGATTGATTGATTAGCTTTTGAACAATTTTGATTTTGATTGTGATTTCTGTTTTGCTTTTAGTTTAGTTTTAGTTTGTAGTTTTAAGCGATGGGTTATTCAGAATTAATCTGGGTAATTTTTTGTTTGTTTGATCATAATTACATAGATGCATCCATCAGAACAGTTTAATTAATTTTTCTAATTAGTTATTAATTTGTTTTTTTAATTCTTTTAAGGTATTTTCTTTTTATTAATATGCATTCATGTTTTTTTTAATACATTCATGCTAGCTATTTCTTTGAGGACAAATTGTAAACAAACTTTCAAGTTTACATATGTATGATAGAGACTCGTTTCTACAACTTGCTAAAACGTTTAGAAATTATATTTTCTTTTAAAATATTTTAATTAAATTTCTAAAGTAAGATCACGATTCAATGGACAAAAATAAAAAAGATGAGAGATATCAATATATGTAGGATCATTAAAATTGACAAAATTAAAAAAAAAACGAGAGATATCAATATATGTAGGATCATTTAAAAAATATATATTCAATGGTTTAATTGTTGAGATTAAGTGTAAATATAAAATTTTATTCCAAATTAAAAAGGCTAAAGTGGAATCTTGGTTTGGCCTACTTTTTCCTAATTTTATTTTTCTTTAATAGAATTTGTATAAAATAGTTTGTATAAAGACTTAAGTCTATTGATTGATTCTTCAACAACCAATAAAATTGGAATCTTAGCTTGGAAGTCATGACCAAAAGAAATTAATTAAAAACCATGGAAACATGATTAAAGATTTATTAATGTTTTATTATTTACATTTTAGTCATTTTATAAAATTAAACTAATTTGAGTATATGATTAACAATTTTACTGTTGAAATAATGAGAGAAATTAATAATTGTTTAGTTTCTAAACTTTATTTTGGGTCAGGTTCGAGGGACTCATTAAATCCACAGACTTGAACCCAAAAACATTTTAGACCTTAGGCTTATCCCTGAAGTGGACTCATTTCCATTTTCAAACTTTTTTGATGACCCACAAATGTTGCTACTGTCCTTATTTTCTGTTTAGTCGAAATAGTATTCTTAAGTTCTACTTAGATTTTGATTTTTTTTTTTTATTTTTGGATAAGGGATTTTGACTCGATTTAAGCTCTTCCTTATTTTGTATTTTGAAAATAGTTGCTGCAAACTGAAATTGCAGCCTAAAACAATTTATAACCTAAATTGTAATTGATCTGAAATTACAATCCGAAACTAAACCCTAATATAAATCTAAATTAAACCGAACTAATTCGATTTTGAAATTGAATTAAAATAATTATTCAACCCAATTAGATTAAATTCTTAAACTAAAAAGGGTTACAACCTAAATCGAAATCCACAAAAACCGAATCGAAAATCGAAATGCCCACCACTTCAAAGGAATAAAGGAGCTAAGCTCATTTTTCAATTCAATTTTGTATTTGTATATATGATCTTTTATTAGTGGCTTGACTTAAAGCGATTAGAACTTGGCCCAATAACAATCCTTAGCCCAAATTAAGTAAGTCCAATCATTAATATAATACTAATGCCCACGTCGATGTCATTGTTGTAACAAATAACAAAAACAATAATAATAACATAATAAACAAATAAATAAAATATCAATTAAGAAAATAACTAATAATCATAACAGTACGATAAAAACAATGCTTATAATTACTCAGTTGATTCTCGGGTATCACAACGGTAGAGCCTTAGTAAATTAATATTCAATAAATTAATAATCTTGAATAAATAATAGTTTTTATTGGGCTCGACTTAGTGTCAATGTGGTAAAATAATAATTCAATAAATTTAGAAGATAATAAATTCTTTCAAAATTTTTATTTTTCGACAAGACTCACTTACTACACAAATTAATAATTATCTAATTCGAAACTAAATTCATATGATATGTCGTTGTGGCTTTTGAAAAATGTATTCTTATTGTTGTTCTTGTAATTAATTTTGACTTGAATCTCATTTCTAACTTCTTCTTTTTTTATAATATGAAATTGTAGTTAGCATTTTCTTTTTATAACCCAAAAAAAAAAGTCCAATGTCAGTATCACTTTGACAATAATCTTATTACTACCTATGTGAGAAAACTACTTATTATTCAAATAACACATGCAAATCTATGTAAATCATGTTGCAATTTAGATTAGAACTCAATCCCCCAAGAACAATGCTACAAACTGATATATTGATCAAGAATGACTAACTACCTAATTTGAGAACAAAACAATCTAAAAATAGAGGTTAAACAATGAAACAACAGAGAGAAGATTTATAGAGGTTTAGCCATTAAGGCCCACATCCTCTTGAGAAACAGGGCTGTGATTCTTTCCATTAATGCAAGAACAAGGTACAAGCTTTCCAAGGAGATTACAAAGAATTGAAAAATCACTGCATTGTGGCCATTAGAGCCTTTTATACAAGTATGTAAGCACCTAGAAACTCAGCCCTGAAGGCTGAAGCCAGCCTTGCGTTCTGGGTTTTGTTGGGACAAATCTAGAAAATTCCCGCTTCTTTTAACTGGTTATAATAGATTCTCCACGTGCTGAACATGTGCTAACATTAAGTAGTTTAAACGACATGGGAAGTTTGCCGTTTTGAAGCAATAAGCTGTTAAGTGGTCACGTGCAAAACACGTTCTTCACTTAACAAACTTTATCTGACATGGGATTACTGTCATACATCTAATATGAGCTTTCATCCGACATGTCGTCCTAAAAAATCACTTGTGACCGACACTGTCGTTTTTACTTGTATATTGAATTCTGGTTCACTCTTAACAAATCAATACTACAACCACCAATATATTTCCTAAAACTAAGGAATATCTTTATTATCAATTTATCAATTGACTAATATTCGTTGAATTAGTAAATTTTCCATAGTCCAAGGCTATTAATTTATCGACGTTCTATTGAAATCTATGTACACAGAGGCGGATGCAGCACATGACCAGTGGGGGTTTGAGCCCCCACTGGCCAAAAAATAATAATAATAAATAAAAGAAAAAAATATTTTAATTTTTTAATTAGTCTCATTAAATTTATTAAAATAGTCACTATAAAATATAAATCCCATAAAATTTAAACTTTTACTTTAAAAAAATATAAAAACATATATTTTAATTAAAAATAATGATAGCTCACTACTCAAAATATTTTCTATTCTAAAAAATATGGTTAATTCTTTCAGTTTATATAATAATAGTAGAACGAACATTTTCAATAACAAAACTCATGAAGAATCATCTTTGGAATCGGATAGGATAAATGATAGTTTGGTTGTTTATATAGGAAACAATAAATTTAATAATATTGATAACGAGTCTATTGCATAACATTTTTAAACTATAAAAATGCGTAGAGACTAATTATAAATATTTTATATATTCAAAATTTTAATTTTTTATATTTTACTATTATATAATTTAGCCCCCGGTAAATTATTTTTCTAGATCCGCCACTGTATGTACATATACATACATACATACACACACACGCGCACGTGGGAACATGTTAAAGAAACACAAATTTTGACTGGCTCAAATGGGGCTAGTTAATATTTTCCTTTATTTATAAATTAAGTTCCGAATATTTTAGACTTTGGTAATGTAGGTGTGCAAATCATTTTATCCAAGCATATTTCTTATTAGAAGGTCCAAGAAGGAGAGTTACCTCTTGCTAAACATATGATGTATGTATAGAGTCATTATTTGATGAGCGTTCCCGCACCTTATTAAAGTATAAGAACCGCCCTTTTACTTTATTTATAAATTAAGTTGCGAAATTTTGGACTTTCGGTAATATGGGTGTGCAAATCATTTAATTCAAGCATATCTCCTGTTAAAGCGTCAAAGAAGGAGATTGTCTCTTGCTAAACATGTGATCTACAATTTTGGTTTGATATGCATGGTAGGTGTGCTGCTTGATCTATATCTCTGTCAAAAATTTAATTGCAAATAAAGTGAAAAAAAATTAAGGGCTTTGGAGATATATTAAAATGCAATATTATATCGATTATCATGTGTTCCGTTTGCTATACTAATCCCACCAGTCAACATTTGTATTCGCTTCTTCTATGGGTTGTCAATAGAATTAACATTCTTTAAACATAACATAAATTTTTTTTATATTAATACTCGATAAATTAATAGAAGTTCTTACAGTATATAACTTTTAATGTTTCATTGGACGGGTACTATATATATTGACTACAAGTCTACATAAACGCTGGTGCAAAAAAGTAGCAAATATGAAGAGGGCACTAAAAGTGGAGATACAAGGCAGAGAAATCATCAAACCATCTCACCCAACTCCTCGTCACCTAAGAAATTTGGAACTCTCTCTTTTAGACCAGATCAATTATTCGCTATATGTATGCACTTGTTTTCTCTACAAAGCAAACAAAAATGTTAATGCTGACCAAGTTTCGCAACGTCTGAAATCGTCCCTATCAGAAACTCTCACAAAATTCTACCCGTTTGCTGGCAGAGTTAAAGACGATTTCTCAATTGAATGTAATGACGAGGGAGTTGAATTCATTGAAGGTCGTGCCAATGGTTTTTTGTCTGAGTATCTTCAAAATCCTGATCAGAAGTTATTAACTGAATTCCAGCCGTTTGGCGGCAAAGATCCGCCAGTAGCAGGCAAGGGTCCGTTACTTGTTGTTCAAGTTACTTTTTTCAAATGCGGGGGGGTGGGAGTCACAACTCTCTCTTCTCAGAAGCTCGTTGATGCATTGTCATACACAACATTCCAAAATTGCTGGGCCACCATAGCTCGTGGTGAGTTTCGCAAGGCAGTGATTCCGGAATTTGTTGCCGCATCTGTTTTTCCACCAAGTGAATCCTTCGTGCCCTTCCCTACACATTTTGCACCAGCTGAATCCAACAGGTTTGTGTTTGATGCCTCAAAGCTTGCTCAACTTCAGGCTGAAGTCGCCAGTGCAAGCGTTCCAAGACCATCCCTCGTCGAAGCTCTGACTGCACTTATTTGGAAGTGTGCAAGGACTGCGTCAAGATCGAACCGCGGCTTTGCAAGACCATCTTTGTTAGTACAAGCAGTGAACTTGCGTTCGGTGGTGGTGCCACCCTTGTCCGAGAACTCTGTCGGTAATAGCATAGGGTTTATGCCTGCCCAAACGAGTGAGAAGGAGATGGAATTACAAGAATTGGTTTGTAAACTCAGGAAAGCAAAGGATGAATTCACCAATAACGGTATACAAACTTTGCTAGAAACCAAGAGCATACTCAATGTTTCAGAGTCAACTAGAGACAAGTTTGAAAGAGATGAGATCGATTTCTTCTCTTGCACCAGCATGATTAGCTTTCCCGTTCACGAAGGAGCAGATTTCGGATGGGGAAAGCCAATACATGTGACTTTCCCAAATTATACGACACCGAACGTAGTTATACTTGTGAGCACAGAAGATGGTGCAGGAGTAGAAGCATTCGTGTATTTGAGCCCAGAGGACATGCCCATTTTTGAGCGCAGCCAAGAGCTGCTTTCATTTGCTGCTCTTAATCCACCTGTCCAAGTGAATGAAAAGGAAAAAGGGTCCTTTGCTTCGAAGTCTTCCCTTTGATTCGCATATAACATGTTGGCGTTGCCGCTCCCTGAGTGTAGCACGACTAGGCGTCGGCGGCCAGTTGATTGTTGCAGTGCTTTGCGATTTGGTTGGTTAATTAGGGTGCGTTTGGGATTGAGGTGCTGTACCTTTTAAGCTACCGTGCTGTTGTGAAAAAAAACTGTAATTATGAAATAAAAATTAATAATATATAGTAAATATAAATTTTAAATAATAATTTTATCAAAATTATTAAAGATATAATAAATTTTATATTATATAAGTAAAAAATTATATCAACATAGGTTAAAAGTTACAGCAGTTAGTGTTTACCAAACACTTTAGTGGTGTAGCTTTTAAATTACAGCTGCCCAACCTCAATCCCAAACGCACCCTTAGTCTTTGCATGCGTGTGTTTGTGATTTGGCCGTTTGTTCATCACTTAAATTTACTATTTATAAAAAATAATGTTAATTTATTTATTAACAAAAAATACAACCGTTGACCATTTATATAAATGGTTCTTTCTTTCCAAGCAATATCAATTAATTATCAATGTTATTTATTAATAAACTTTTATTTTTTAAAATATTATATACAAATTCAATTAAAATTGAATATAATTGAAACCTACTTAAATATATAATCAAACTAATATATCAAGTTCTAATATAATATACAATATCCATCAATTCAATAAAATTATTTCTTATGTATTTAAATGAATCTAATAAGTAAATGTCCCTTTAATTGATTTGATACCGATTGAGATACATATTAATTGAAATATTTAGCGTTACTCAAATAAGAATAGCTAGCAATTGGACTTAAATTTTTACTATTCCGATTTGATTTTGGCTCCTGTAGTTGCTTCAAGCCACAAACTTGTACTTGAGTAAGATTTAAAGATGTGAAATCTCAATTTTGATGAGCAAAAACTTGATCCAATGTAGCTGAATTTCTCTTCTCTTTGTAGCTTCTCATACGAAGTCAAAACTTCAAAGTTTTTGACTCCTTAAATTCTGATAGGTGGTGTGACGATATGAATAAAATGTAACGTTTGCATTTTCTCAAATGAACTATGCCACATTACTGATTCGAAATATAAATTTCATATTTATTTTATAAATTTTATTTAGTCTAACGTCTTAGACTTTAATAAAGTTTGTTAAATTTTTTATTTAATAATATAATATTATTATATTATTAAATCATAGGATTCAATAATTTTTTCGAAATGTAACAAAATTCAAAATTTTTACTTGCAAGCCTCAGAATTGTTTATTCAACATGAGACGTGGCAAGTTCCTAATACAATAGTAAATAATCAGCCAACGTCATTGATGATGCAAGGATATAGGCCACGCAGACAAAAAAGGTCAACTACTTTTCGTGTCAGAGAAAATCGCACAACCCGGCCCCAAATCTAACCCAAGATAGGCTAATCTCACTTGCCGTGCCGAAGCGAAATCCACCAGCTAATCACCACGTGACAACAAGGATGAAAGTCTGGAACCAACGCACGGGAGCATGCGCATGGAACTAGTCCAATTGCCGTATAAATAAATAAATATGTCCGTGTTATTATTCTATTAATAATTAGTATATGATAAATCTTGACATTAGGATATATGTAACGCAATTATTCTTTTGAGTTATTTTGATAAAGATACTAATTAATATCTTAAAAAGTTTTTTTTACACATATTTTATTGAAAATAAACTTTTTTATATTTAATTTAATTTTTCATCATTTTCTTACTATTGAAAATATCAAGTTACCCTCTAAATCTCATTATTTTTAATCGTTGACCATTGTTGACTCATAAAAGTATGAAAATACGCATACCTTAACAGAATATTCTTGTAACGACACTATGGGAGTAAAAGAAAAAAATTTAATGTATGACTAATCATTGAAAAATGAAAAAAATAGTTTATGTATGGCAAGTTGTTGAAAAATAAATTAAAAAATAAAATATTGAAATGAGTTAATGGACCTAAATAAATTGATAATTTTCCTAAATTAAGCATGCAAATTACTAGACATACCATCGCATATAAATTATGATAATACCATCTTCGTCTTTTTCTTTTATTTTTCATTTTATTTCATTTCTCTTCATCTTTTCTTTTATTTTTTTTCTCATCTTTACTCCTTTGTCTTTTCCTTTCATTTGTTTTTTCCTCATGCTTACTCATTCTTCGTCTTTTTCTTCTTTTTTTCGTTTATTTCATGTACATGACTCCATTAGTATTTTTATCTTTCCTTTCATTTTTCTCATCCTTACACCTTTAATTTATTTGGTGAAATTTCAGTAGTATTTTTATTTTGTTATTTGATTTTCCTTTTTTTATATCTATATTTTCTTAAGTACCTTTACAAAATGAAAAAAGAATTATAGTGATAATAAAAAAATGAAAGAAGGTAAAATATTATTCTTTTTTCATTTGTAGCTTTTAATTAATTTCTATATTTATTTTTTAAATACGAAAAGGTAAAGTTTAATGCGTTAAAAAAATTAGTCATATAGGCACAAAATAAAAAATATTTTAAAGTATTAGGGAATAGGGAGCATATTATAAATATTTAAAATATTTATATGTGTTTTGAAAAACCTAAAAAGATTTAGACTTCATGAAAATTAGTCTACTTAGGTTTGACATTTTTCTGTTAGTTGACTGTTAGGAAAATGTGAAGATATTATTTTACCCTTTTAGTTGTTTAAAAAATAATAAAGAGATAACAAATTTTTGAAGTAACTTGATGTTTTTAATAATAGGGATGGCGATTTGAAAATTGTCACTTCACGAGGGGTATGCTGAAATTAATCCATTTTTTAAACTTGCTTTGACTTGAAGCTTTTTATTTTTTCAGATTATATTATTTTTACTTTAATTTTATTAAATTAAAAGCTAATAATTCAATAAAACACGATCTTGACGCGAATCCAATTATTTAATTAAAATAAAATTTAATTTCAAAACCTATTTTCAATTGATTTCCAAAATATATATGGCAACCCGATCGAAATTAGGTTATTTTTACCGTATTCTAAATTATATGGTCTTAACCTATACCTAACAATTAATTATGAATTTATTAAAAGGAAAAAGTACAAAAAGAAATTGTTAAAAAAAAACTAAAAAGACTTGATGGACACGTGTAAGGACTGGGTGCAGTTCCAACGTATTATGTTCTGTACCTCTTCAAACTCCACGAGTCGCCACGTGTTGTTACGTGGGACCGACGCCTAAATCCCTCTCCGCCTCTCTCCACGACTCCACCTAACCGCTCTCTATGACTGTATCACTGTTCTGCGGAGAGGGATGGCGTCAATCAAATCCGTCAAGGCTTGAGACAGTTAGAGGCTCCCTTTCTCTTCTTCCTCTAATAATATTAATAAGTAATTAATAAAAATTGTTATTAAACAATCATATAATTTTAAAATAAAATGAGATTTCGATAATTTTCAGATTCAGAGAACTTAAAAGAGGAAGGGGTCTTTCTTTTGTCTCTCTCTCCTCTCTTAAATTTCTTCAGCAGTCATGGCTCCAAGCAAGCTCAATCCTACCGTAATTTTCTATCTCTGGTTCTGTGTTGGTTAATTTCCCATTTTCATTGACTTTGTATGATTCTGTTGACTCTTGATTTGTTTGTCTTGTTTGGGAATTTTTCCAAATTTAAGTCAAATTTTGATTTCAATTTCCTTTTGTCGTAATTATTGTCTACATGCACTAAGCTAATCTAGCAATGAGTTAATTGTCAAGAAAATTACTTGAAATTGGCAAACTACAGGTTATCATTTGATGTTATTTAGAAAATTTCAGTTTTGGCATCAAGGCTTAACCTAATTTTGATTAAGTCTGCACACATTTCATTGAATCATGCTAGTGTGCGTTGATCATCTGTAATTTTTTAAGGAATTAGATTGGATGTCATTAGAATGAGTTAAATATATTACTGAATTCATCATCGATGAAATACAGTTAAGAGTTACGTAGGGAGGTAAATTATGCCATTTATAGATTGTCCTTTTTTGTTAATTTTAGCTGAATGTGGAACACATATTATGTTCTTGATTGGTGGCGTTCATTCATGTGCCAGTTGTTTGGTGTTGGAAGATTTGTCGGCGGATTCCTTACTGTTTATGGATCTTACTATTAACTGTCGTGGCATATTTAAATGGTTTACATTGTGAAGTACAATAAATTACACTTCTTATTGAAGAAGTCAAATGGCTTACGAAATTAATTTTTTCATTGCTAGGATTCCTTTGGACATGGCGATGCAGGTGTTTCACGGCCCCATTCTGAGAATGGTTTTGGCGATTCACTTTCTCTGCTCCAGTCTGAGAAAGCAGTGCAGGAAATTCTTCAACAAACTCCTGTTCATGGATCAGATGACCATCTAATAGAGTTTTCCGAGGCCTTAAGAAGTACTCTAATCACTTATCCTTGCATATGATTTTGTCTTTTATGGAACTGTGTTTTCCCTATGTATCTCATTAAATTTGATGCTTATATCACTTTAAACATAATTTTAGCTGTTGCAAAGGCATTGAGGCAAGCTGCCGAAGGAAAGGCTGCTGCACAAGCGGAGGCTGCAGAATGGAAACGTAGATTCGAACTGGAGAGGGCGCGGAATCTGCGGTTGGAGAATAAAGGTTTTTAATCATTGAACAACGAAAATAAATTGTGACATTCTTTAAAGTTTAATATTTTATAAAAAAAATTAATTCTTAATTTAACAAAGGCTTATCTATACTTAGTGAGTTCAGCTAAACCAGATCTTCTTCACTGAGTGTTATTTGAGGCAATTTATCTACTGCTATTGTAGTTTCCTTGTTTTGCTCACACTCTGCTTCACCTTTAGTCTTGGAGTTCTATAGGTAATGCAATGGTACGTTTTGGTATGGCACATTGTCTAGCTGTATATAGCTGATGTTCAGTAGTTGAATTGATTGGTTTTAAGATTCTTTCTGTATTCTGTTTTACCACTTTTATTTAATTGACAGTTTGTTTCTTAACAATCGTTATTCTGAATGATAATGGATAAAACACCGAAGGCCTTTATAGCTTGTGTGTGAAGTGATTTTAAATTTGTTTCAACATAATATTGTTTATCTAGTATTTGGGTGGATAAGAAGAGGGATTACTTTTTGGAGTGTACTCAGTTGAATTCTAAAAATAATGGTCTCACATCATTATCAGAAGTTCTCCTTTTAGATTCATTGATGTCTACAGCATGTATAAGCAGTAGACATTCAATCCAAAGATGTAGACTATGTATCTCGTAGGTTTGGTAGTGAGGATATTTCTCCGGAAATTGGTCGATCAACCTTGTCCGCTTTTAGTGGTGGAATTTTACTTAGACCAGATTAGACAGGCCTGCTGAGAAACATGTATCTCTTTGCTTTTCTTGAGTGCCATTCCCTGGCTGTGCTCGAATAAAAGAATCTATATAGAGTGACTTTTTAAAATTTCAAACTCCTGTATAGCTTTGGGTTAAGTGTGATGCCTGTATTTGAGCTGTATTTGTCTCAAACACTTCATTATGGGATTAACTGAAGACTGATAGATTGCATTTATGGCACTGCGATTGGATGTCAATTCAAATGGACGCCTTCAATCATTTGGATTTGATGGTCAACATAAACACTGTAAAAATCCCGTTTTGTGAATAACGTATTGAACACTATAAAGACTTTGTTAGTGAAACAAACTCGTTCCAAATCAATGCTATGCCTAAATGTTGACTATGCAATATATACATTCCATTTAGATATATTAACCTCAACCCTTGTGAGAAATCGTAAGTACAATATCTTTGCATAATCTCAAGTGTGATATATTAGAAGAGAAGCATAAGCTCAAGTGTGATATATTACAAGAGAAGGAACTAACACCAGCTCTTTCTGGTTCCATTTAGATCTATTAGAAAGAAGGATCTATTAAAAAGAAGAAACTATTGTGTACTTCATACTTCAACCTTCCTAAATGGTCAAGCGTTATATTTCCTATCTACTTGATCAAGCAGTATTACAGAAGTATGAAACTAATGATCTTACATATGTTTTCTTATGTAATTCATACTTCATTCTTCCCTTCCTCTTGGTGACATTCTATTTCGTTTATTTATAATTATATCGAATATTAGTTTCTTTAGTTTTTCTCGTCCCCTTTTTGTTTTTTATTTTTCTTCTCACAGACACTCAATTGCCCTCTTTACTCAAGCATTTTCCCTTCTGTGCAACAATTAAAGTATTCCCTATCATTTCGAAGAAGAAATGTTTTGCATTGCTTTTCTTGTTTATATTCATATCTTTAAGACTTCTATTATTATTGTTTCACCAATCCGAGTATTGAAGAGATGTGTCATTTGTCTGGTTTTGGTGAGCTTGCTAATCAAGTTTAGACTCATTATCATCAGATTCCACTATCAGGCAATGGTATATGTGAAAAGCTCAGAAGTTGGTGGATGCAGACCTCTGTAAAAAATGGAATGGGACTGATAAGATTAGTACTTCCATGTCTTTTATGCTGGGAAATTTGGAAAGAACAGGATAGACGACTATATGAAGGTAGTGGCTTTTAACTTGTGCAGAATTATAAGTCACATTGATTTTGGTCAAAGAAATTAGTTTTTTTTTTTTTTTTGGGGGGGGGGGGATGATTGTTCTTTTTTCAATAATTGTAATTGGTTACTGTGTAAAACATAATGGCATTCCAAAACTGTCCAACTGTATATTAAATTCTCTTTGCAAATGATGTGGAGGATCGAAGCATCTAAGTTTCACGAGTGTTCAAAAACCAATTAAAGGTTTGGATTTCAGATTTTATACAACTTTTGCATGCAATTAGATTTTATTAATCTTTGAACATTAATTCTTCTGTAAATGAATTGTTGCTCTGAAAAGATGAAAAGACCTTTTTTTTTTTTGGGTTTTGGTTTTTAGGGGGAATGGGGGAGGGAGGTCTCTTCCACCAATATGATTCTCATGCAAGTTGAGAAGTTGGAACTTAAGAGAAAAGCTTGGTCTTAGGCTTTTTTATAGTGTCTTTTGAACTTCATTATACTATCTGTTATTATTGGATGTGTATTTCAATTCAATCGGCCTTCTTGTCCTATGTAGTATTGCGTTTTCATTCTGAGCTTTGATGTAAACTGAAAATCACTCATAATGACACTTAAAATGTATGTATGTAGGCACATTCATGAGTTGATTGTATGAGTGAAAATGTTGATAGTCAAATGTGTTAAGACTGGTCAGGCCTGTTTAAGAATCAGCATCTCCACAAAAGGATGCTGAAGATATGGTTGTTAAGACGGAAAGACGGTGAGGGAAAGATGGCTGATAAATGTATGTTGAAAATCCAGCTGTGTGAGGAATAGACACCTAGAGACAAGCTCATAGGATTATATGCAAAACAGGGATGATAATATGAAGGATAAGAAAAGCAAAAAAGGCTAAGCAATAAGTTGATTTGCAGGGAGCTAGTAATATCAATTACTGAGATCTGGATCACAGAAAGTTGATAAGGGTTCCTTGATTTGGTTTGATGATGTTAAGGGTTTCATAAGAGAGGGTGTGTGGTTTCAGTGAAGTTCTACAAGCACAGAAGGAAGTTTGATATTTGTGGCACATATGAGGGGAAAATCAGATAGCTTTTGGATGGAGATGGCCTTAATGGTGCAGATGGGCCAATAAAATCTGTTAACTCTATATATTTGTGATACGTTATAATGTTATATATAATATCAACTAATTTTTTATCGATAATTGGTAGTATAGAGAGCCTCTGATGTCTGCACCGGACTGATCCCTTTGACCATCTCAGTTCCAGCAATGGGTGATTTGTAACATTAAGAATACGGGATAGTGAGTCAATGGCTCCTTGCTTATGTAGTATGAACTTGCCTGCTCAAATAGGTGTTCTGCTTTTGTCAACAAGAATGTGGAGCTTGTTTTCACTTTACTATTGAAAATTTTATGCCTAAAGGGGTACTTCAAGTTGAGCTGCCTGGTATGAGCTGGTTTGGACTAAATTACCAGAAATTAACTCTTCAGTCTGATGAAGGGCTCACTGTTATTGGATGTAAATTGCATTTATTTATTTCTTCCAGCAAATACAAGGCCTTCCCCCACTTCCTTTGTCTATTTTCCTTCTTGTGCAGTTTGGGCACTAAACTACACTTGACTCTTATGAATAAATTTGTGAAGCACCTACATGGTTTGATCACAATTATACAAGTCTCCATTCATCCATAATTTCATCTGGTTTTGGTCTTGGTGGGCTAATATTCAAGTTGAGTGATGTGCAAGAAGATTCTTTTGCCCCAAGTTGAGGACACTAAAATGTAAAATGGAAATTAACAAGACGGGTTTTATGGACTTGATCAGAATAATAGTTTTCTTTGTATTTTATAGCATTTATGGTCTTGTGGATATCCAAGTAGCTGATTTGAGATTATAAAGTATAATTTGCTGTAGAAACACAAACTGATATTTGGTAAACTCTTGAGATGGTGCATGGTGGAATGACAGAACAATATACTTACTAGATAACAGTGTCTTCTTTCTCATTTCGTGTTCTTATACATATTTCTTCTCCATCATATTTTAAGCAACTTCATCTTTTTACTTATTGTGAAGAAAATCATTCATTCTATTGCAGAACAGTCTTTTAAAGAGAATAATAGTGTTTCTGAGGGAGGAAGGTTAGAGAACTCAACTAGCCAACCAGTGCTTCTCAATCAAGAACATGAACATTCTAACAGAGCTTGTTTGGAGCATGGGATTTGCTCCCATGAGGTTCTTCAAGATGCGAAAGATGTTGATTCCAATATGGTTAATAATAAAATCATGAAAAAGGTATCTTATGTTATCATTGTTGTTTTTATAACTATCATTCTTGTTAGATGCATGCTTATGTGTGTCTGAGGTATTGGCTTTGGGTATATCTGGGATTGAGATATCTTGGCTTTTAATCCATTGTTGTGTAGTGGAATCAGTAGCACCCAAGTGTTTGGGTGATTGGTTAACATTAGCTACCAAGTGGGTTATAAAACACTTTAGGCTTTCAAAATTAAGTAGATGTACAACTATACAAACATAACCGTAGTTTAGTAGCTGTCATTGTTGCACCTTTTTAAACTATTCTCCAATCATTACACTCTAGGGTGGTGGTTGAATAGCCTTGGCAATATTTTTAACTATTATATAAGTTCTTTTAATCAATGTATTGAAGTTTGAGCTTCATGATTACAGTTTGCAAGTTGTAACAATGAAACAGGATTATATTCTTTTTGTGAGAGAATTAGTGCTCAAGTTCAAATATTACATTCAACCTTTTGTTTTCTGATATAGGCATCGTTTAAACTTTCATGGAGGTGCAAAGGGGAACATAGCGATCAGCACAAGCATGACATTGTCTACTTTGAAAGAGGAAATATAACAACTGCAGAACGCAGCAGTAAACAGGTATTCACTATGCTGTTTTCATGCGATTCTTTTTTTCCTCTTTGCCTGACATTTGAGTCATTCTGTTTAAGTTTGCTGCTGTTTTTGTAATTTTTTCCTCATACTTTATATGTTCTCTGAATGACGTCAATTAGTTTGCTGGTGGCTTGACTTCCATCTATTTTCTAATTCAACACTATTTTCCTTTCAGATTTCTCTGAAGTGGGAATCACTCCCTCAGACTGTGGTTATTTTGACAAAACCAAATTCAAATTCTGTTCAAATTTTATGTGCACAAATGGTCAGGTGTGGATCAAACAATATTAGTGTTCTCAATTTGCTTTGCAAGCACTACTTCCATTGTGCCTCTTCAAACTGTGTATTTGACTACTTATATTACTTGAGCCATGACCAAGCAATAACTCATGTTGTATAGTGCTTTAATTTATCGTTCTAGTTTGTGCTATTGCGGTTTTTGCTTCAAGAACTTTGGATGGCTTGCTGTACCCTGGATAGAGTATAGGCTCTGGATTGACTTAAATTCTCAAAAATTATTAGAAAAACTTGGTTTAGTTTGCTGGAAATTTGCTTTGGAGGAGTCATCTCTCACATTGGCCTACTGTGTTATTTTGAATGAGCGACATGTTGCTTGGTATTTTGAAAATACATATTAACATGAATGATACAGCCATCTGAGGTGCTTACACCTGTTTCTGTCATCCTGTGTCAGATACTCTAGTAACCTTAAATTTATGATTGTGCTTCCAGCGAACTCTTATTCCGAAACTTAAGTTTGTGTTTTGCAAATTAATCGGGTAAAGTACCTAGGGCAGCATATGATTTTCAAAATTTTTATTAGTCTGAATCAATTTTGTTTTTGGATTAGATCCTCGTAAAGAAATTTCTTCTGTTTATCTGATTTTTCTATTTTAGGTTGTAATAATAGTGACTATTGATTCCAAGGAAATTTGGAAGTATCTCTAATTGTAGTTGCTGGTGTTATATTTTTTCTCAATGCACAGAACCTTGTAACATGGGTCAGTTGAACATAAACTACCCCGTTTGCAGAATTTTATTATTTATACATCTAAAATTCTGGTCTTTCGACTTTGTTAAATTTTGCTTCTTCTTTTTTTTTTAATTGGATATTTACAGTTGCTAGGATGGTGTATTTGATACCATTAACATTGTCAGTTGAGTTTGTAACTTAAAAAGAAAATAGCTACCATGGTTTTGTTATCCTTGATTTCCTGTTCACAGATGGTTACGTGAGCAGAAAAAGTTGAACATCTATGTAGAGCCAAGAGTCAGAGCTGAGCTTCTAACAGAATCATCTTATTTCAGCTTTGTTCAAACTTGGAAAGATGGTAAGCAGTGGGACACTTATAGTTATCTAACATTTAACAAGATGTTATTTATTCAATATCTCTTAAATTCCTTTTCAGAAAAAGAAATTTTGCTCCTGCACACCAAAGTTGATCTTGTGGTGACTCTTGGCGGTGATGGAACTGTGCTTTGGGTATGTGCATTTAAGCTTACAGAACCTGTGTTTGAGATGACATTAGATAGTGAGATTGATTTGGAACACTATAGAATCAATTTTAGGTGATAGATTGTGGTGTCATCAATTGTGCTGCTAACAAGTTGTGTAACTTGTGTTTAGATTAGTCTGTTTCTGCAACATGAACTGTAGTGATATTCGTTCATGTTAGCAAATTAGTTCTGATATTGGTGGTTGAATAGCCTTGGCAATATTTTTAACTATTATATAAGTTCTTTTAATCAATGTATTGAAGTTTGAGCTTCATGATTACAGTTTGCAAGTTGTAACAATGAAACAGGATTATATTCTTTTTGTGAGAGAATTAGTGCTCAAGTTCAAATATTACATTCAACCTTTTGTTTTCTGATATAGGCATCGTTTAAACTTTCATGGAGGTGCAAAGGGGAACATAGCGATCAGCACAAGCATGACATTGTCTACTTTGAAAGAGGAAATATAACAACTGCAGAACGCAGCAGTAAACAGGTATTCACTATGCTGTTTTCATGCGATTCTTTTTTTCCTCTTTGCCTGACATTTGAGTCATTCTGTTTAAGTTTGCTGCTGTTTTTGTAATTTTTTCCTCATACTTTATATGTTCTCTGAATGACGTCAATTAGTTTGCTGGTGGCTTGACTTCCATCTATTTTCTAATTCAACACTATTTTCCTTTCAGATTTCTCTGAAGTGGGAATCACTCCCTCAGACTGTGGTTATTTTGACAAAACCAAATTCAAATTCTGTTCAAATTTTATGTGCACAAATGGTCAGGTGTGGATCAAACAATATTAGTGTTCTCAATTTGCTTTGCAAGCACTACTTCCATTGTGCCTCTTCAAACTGTGTATTTGACTACTTATATTACTTGAGCCATGACCAAGCAATAACTCATGTTGTATAGTGCTTTAATTTATCGTTCTAGTTTGTGCTATTGCGGTTTTTGCTTCAAGAACTTTGGATGGCTTGCTGTACCCTGGATAGAGTATAGGCTCTGGATTGACTTAAATTCTCAAAAATTATTAGAAAAACTTGGTTTAGTTTGCTGGAAATTTGCTTTGGAGGAGTCATCTCTCACATTGGCCTACTGTGTTATTTTGAATGAGCGACATGTTGCTTTGTATTTTGAAAATACATATTAACATGAATGATACAGCCATCTGAGGTGCTTACACCTGTTTCTGTCATCCTGTGTCAGATACTCTAGTAACCTTAAATTTATGATTGTGCTTCCAGCGAACTCTTATTCCGAAACTTAAGTTTGTGTTTTGCAAATTAATCGGGTAAAGTACCTAGGGCAGCATATGATTTTCAAAATTTTTATTAGTCTGAATCAATTTTGTTTTTGGATTAGATCCTTGTAAAGAAATTTCTTCTGTTTATCTGATTTTTCTATTTTAGGTCGTAATAATAGTGACTATTGATTCCAAGGAAATTTGGAAGTATCTCTAATTGTAGTTGCTGGTGTTATATGTTTTCTCAATGCACAGAACCTTGTAACATGGGTCAGTTGAACATAAACTACCCCGTTTGCAGAATTTTATTATTTATACATCTAAAATTCTGGTCTTTCGACTTTGTTAAATTTTGCTTCTTCTTTTTTTTTTAATTGGATATTTACAGTTGCTAGGATGGTGTATTTGATACCATTAACATTGTCAGTTGAGTTTGTAACTTAAAAAGAAAATAGCTACCATGGTTTTGTTATCCTTGATTTCCTGTTCACAGATGGTTACGTGAGCAGAAAAAGTTGAACATCTATGTAGAGCCAAGAGTCAGAGCTGAGCTTCTAACAGAATCATCTTATTTCAGCTTTGTTCAAACTTGGAAAGATGGTAAGCAGTGGGACACTTATAGTTATCTAACATTTAACAAGATGTTATTTATTCAATATCTCTTAAATTCCTTTTCAGAAAAAGAAATTTTGCTCCTGCACACCAAAGTTGATCTTGTGGTGACTCTTGGCGGTGATGGAACTGTGCTTTGGGTATGTGCATTTAAGCTTACAGAACCTGTGTTTGAGATGACATTAGATAGTGAGATTGATTTGGAACACTATAGAATCAATTTTAGGTGATAGATTGTGGTGTCATCAATTGTGCTGCTAACAAGTTGTGTAACTTGTGTTTAGATTAGTCTGTTTCTGCAACATGAACTGTAGTGATATTCGTTCATGTTAGCAAATTAGTTCTGATACTGCATCTCATGCCTAGATAATTCCCGCCGACTCCAACAAGCTGGTGCCGCAATTTAGATCTTACCAAATATCATGTTACTCCAGAAAGAATGCACAGTTAAGATCCTGCACTTCCATTTCAAAAAAACTATTGTGTCAGAATAGTGAACGTGCAAGTACTTAACTGTATAGATGCCAAAACTTCAGGGTGCATGTTTCTGTTGACTGCCTGACCTTTTTCAGCTTAATTTATTCACTTATGCATTCACTGTGCAAGAAACTGTTAATGAGTTAGTAAGTTCCAGTACATTGTTGCATGTTTGTTCTTCCGGCTTTTGACATCATTAATGTAATTACCACACTTATTTCTGCTCCATTCATCTAAAGTATCCACTGTTTTTATTACCTTACTATGGTTTTAACATAACATTCATGTTGATCGTTTATGTTGAAGTGTTTTAACCAGATACTTCTTGTGTTTGGGTAGAAAGTTTATTGTAATTTATATTGTGTTTGTGACCTTGGGAGTGAAATATGTATCAGAATTGAAATCATGTGATTTGGATTTTCCCGAGAGTCAATTTATGTTGGTCATTTTATCCGACTGTGTTTTTGTTTGCATTTACTTTAACAAGTTCTTACTGTTTTTTTTTTCCTACTCTTATTTGGCAGGCAGCATCAATTTTCAAAGGACCAGTTCCTCCTATTGTCCCATTTTCTTTAGGATCATTGGGCTTTATGACCCCATTTCGTATCCTCTTTATCTTTGATGTAATTTCTTTACTTTAAAAAGCAATTTTGATTTATTGAATTTGGTTTTGACTAACTATTCCATGCATTTCTACAAAGCTTTCTTTAACATTTTCTTAGACAGTGAACACTACAAAGATTACCTTGATTCCGTTTTAAGGGGTCCCATTAGCATAACATTAAGAAATCGGTTGCAGTGCCATGTTATCAGAGACGCTGCTAAAAATGAGATTGAAATTGAAGATCCTATTCTTGTTTTGAATGAGGTTACAATTGACCGTGGAATATCCTCATACCTCACTAATTTGGAGTGCTATTGTGACAACTCTTTCGTCACATGCGTGCAAGGGGATGGATTAATATTATCAACAACATCTGGTAGCACTGCATATTCATTAGCAGCTGGAGGATCAATGGTACATCCACAGGTATGTTCATCTGTGTTGTAGTGGAGCTTATATTGGAATTTTTGGGTAACATTAATTGAGGTCCCATGGATTCATTTTAGCATTTATTGGAATGTAAACAATCCATCCACGCAGAAGGGACTTCTAATTCTAACCGTTTTATATTTGTTCACAAATTATTCTCTGTTTTGTATTTGATTTTTGTCATAAATTATTCTCTGTTTTAATTTGCTGTACGACATCCAGTTTTCAAGAGCATAAAATAAATCTTTAGATGCATTTTTGTAACTGCAGGTTCCTGGCATACTTTTCACACCAATTTGTCCACATTCTTTATCCTTTCGGCCTCTGATACTACCTGAGCATGTGACTCTACGCGTTCAAATTCCTTTCAATAGCCGAAGCCCTGCTTGGGCATCATTTGATGGCAAGGATAGGAAGCAGTTGGCACCTGGTGATGCGCTTGTGTGCAGCATGGCACCTTGGCCTGTTCCTACAGCATGCCAAGTTGACTCAACTGATGACTTCTTCCGCAGCATTCATGATGGCCTCCACTGGAACCTGAGAAAGACTCAATCATCATTTGATGTACCTCTAGATGTATAATTACTTTTCATCTTTTGAGTTCTCTCGAATTAGAGGAAACAATTCTACCGGAACTGACTTGGATGGCTCTGATATTTGTTAGTATTATTGTAGCTGTCGGGAAAGTATGAAAATGGTGTTTTTTGTTTTTATTACCATTGTCCACCAGGGGAAAAGTGGCCCTTCTATAGTTAACTACTCAGCAGATGATCATGACAAATTGTAGGTGATTAAGATTGTAAGTCGAGATCAATGCTACTCCATTTTTCTTGGAAAATTGTAGAACCATCAGAATTAGTACATATAAGAATACCCTATCATTGAATGTTTAAGATACTTTGTCTCACCTTCACTCTCTTTCTTTCTCCTAGGTTAGTATTTCTGTTAGCTCAGTCGTTCTGTGTTTTGGATGATAGGCAAGTGGAGGAAATGTGTGAGAGCGTTCACCAAACGATCGATGATCTGAAGCAAGATGGCGAAAAAAATGAAGCTGGTTCCTCAGCAACAACGCACCATTAGCAGCATCACTAAAAGGTAACAGCAATCATTCACTTATTCTGGACTTTCTCGTGAACATTTCATTGCTCGTGTCATACTGTATACTGTATGGAAGATGGAACCCAGTGAATGATAATATTTCACTCACCTACATTATGTTTGAACACACATATTCGAAACACAAAATTTGGGATATAGACTTCTTGTATTGCCCAAGTCAAATGCTGTTTCCTTCTGCATCATTTACACATTCAAGTTTGTGGGTTTCAAGGCAAAGGTTCCTTGCGATTTACGAATCAAAATAACTTTTAATCTTATTTAACACATACGGTCTCAAGCCACACTATTTTATGCCACCTTTTACTCGTCTTTGCTTCTCTTATGTCTGATTGTCAAGTATAAACTTGTATCTTGCATGCTTTTGCTAATTAATATAGTATATTGAACTGGGATCTGAGCAAAATAATTTATTTTAACATTTTGCTCTGTACATCGTTAATGTTTTTATGATTGCTAAAAGCACCAGAATTGTGAAATTCAAGTTTTGCTATGCATATCTTTATTATTTTTATATTAGCTAGGAGTGGCCATGTGGATGGACTTCCCAATTTTGGATGACCTAACAACCTTGATACAATACAAAAATTATTCAATCTCGCCTCTAGGTCAATAGACATAATTTCATGGGGTTTCTGATTCTTACATTTTGTTTATTTAGCTAAACAGTCGTAAAAGTATATATTTGTGATACACATTTTTAAACAATCACTCTGAAAGAGATTTTGATTTTGATTTATGTAATATGCCAACATTTTTTCATTTTTCTTTTTAAGGTTTAGAGGCAGATACTAAAATATCATCTCCTAAATGCAAACACTTGCCTCTATTATTACTCAAACTCGAGTAGCGGCCGACATATTTACAATTTGATGTTATTCATTTGTCAAATTCGAATATCACTTTTTGGTGTAGAAAGGCCATGTTGGGGGGTATAATTAAAAATTTAATGTTAGTGTTAGAATTGATTCTTATACTTAATGGTAGATTTGACATTGTAGTTTTAAGCTTTCGGATCAAGTAATTAACTAAACTTTGTAGGATATAATAAAAGCAAAAGTCATGTATTCAAACAGCCACATCTCACTCGGTCTTAATCGAACTTAATTAACTAACTTATATTAACAGGTATCTCCCCTGATTCAAGACATTATTTTAGTTGACTTTTAAGGATACGCACCAGAGCGTTTCCCTTGAATTCTTCGAAGTTGCATGAGAGGTGAAGTACCTAAATCGAACTCGACCTTATTAGCTAGTTGCAAAAGAAAAAAGGAAATAAATAAATGTTTCAAAAATTAAAGAGAATTTGACTAACATAACTTAGTTCAATCTCAACACCAAATGATAGCAAACATAACCAATAATTATGGATCTAAAAATGCTCCAAAACTTCAATTCGATGAATAGTATTATTATGGGTTCATTATATTCTAAACCATCCGTTGCCATTTTCATTCTCCATAATCTTTTGCATTATACTTCAATCCTTCGCCATGCCTTCTTCTGGTCCCTCAATTCAGCAAAAACCTAAACTATCATCTCTTCCAATTTTATGGAAAGGTATAGTAATTTGTGGCTTAGTCCTCTTCTTGTTTTATACCCTTTTATACCATCACCCAAATAACGATAATGATCTTTTTGTGCCCTTCATTGCCCAAAAATTGCCAGCTTCATCCCCTAATAATGTAACCAGCTCTCCCACCAATCGAAGCCACATTATGTTTGTCTTAGTGGGTTGCATAAGAACATGGAAATATAGAAGGCCATACATTGAAGCATGGTGGAGAGAAAACAAATCAAGGGGAAATATTTGGTTAGATGTAGCTCCAACACAAGAGCTTCTTCCATGGCCTTCATCTTCTCTTCCTTTTCGTGTCAATGAAGACATTAAAAAACTGAAAATTTACCCTAAACTCGTAAACCCGGTTGAAGTTCGAATCTATCGTTCCGTTTTGGGGACATTTAGGCTAGAAGATAACAAAGATGTAAGGTGATTTGTGATGGCAGATGATGACAGTCTATTTTTCTTAGATAATTTACTTGAAGTGTTGGGAAAATATGATCATACTAAGTATTATTACATTGGTACAAATTTTGAGTGTATTAAGTCCAGTTATGAATTTTCTTTTGATATGGGGTATGGTGGAGCCGGCTATGCTTTGAGTTATGCACTAGTTGAAGCATTGACACCAACGATTGATGAGTGTATTGAGAGATACCCTCACTTGTATGTGAGCGATTATTTATCTTCATCATGTTCAGCTGATTTAGGTGTTGATCTCATAATTGAAAAGGAAATTCACCAGGTAGTCATTCTTTCACATGCATATTGATAAGTTTGTAATATATAGTATTTACTATTTTCACTTTCGGAGGGAAAAACATCATCTCTCAAATCTAAAGAGAGAAAAGTAGTGATTCATAATTTTTTATTTCTTTTTTCTATATTTAAAATTTGTTTTTTTAAATGATTTTAAAATGCATTCTTTGAAGGGGGGAACTTATTTAAATTAAAAACTTATAATTAAAAACAACAATTTATTTTTTATTATTAATGCATTTTCAAAAAAAATTTTATGTTATTTATTTTCAAGGAAAAGGTTGAATATGAGACAGGTGTAACAAGTCATTTAGAGCTTATCCAATAAATATTTTGATGTACATTTTAAAATATATCAACCATGAAAAGGATTGATAATTTAGAACTTATGATCTTGTTCAATGTTTTCTACATTGAAAATAATAAAAAGTACTCTTCTTTTTCTCACTATTAGTAGACTATCGAAGAAATGCTACTAAATGCATATTTCATTCTTAAAAACACTATTTTGAAAACATCATTTTCATTTCAAACGATATCACCTCGCTCAAAAGTTTTACTTACAATCTTCTCTCACACTATAACGAGTTATGATCGCATTAGTTCCGGCACTAAACCCTACCCGAACCCTATTCAGGCTACACACTGATGATAAATGGTGATCAATATACGTGCAGATTGATCTTCATGGAGACATATCAGGCCTCCTCTCATCCCATCCAAAGTCTTCTCTAATCACTCTCCACCATTTCGACGCCATAGATCCAATCTTCCCCTCAATGAACCGAACCGAAGCTGTAAACCATCTCATGAAACCAGCAAAGCTTGATCAATCCCGTCTCTTACAACAGACCATATGCTACCTCAGGCGAAGCAACTGGACATTCTCAATCTCATGGGGCTACTCTGCTCACATTTACGAATCCATTTTCCCTCGAAGCATTCTGAGAAGACCCCTCGAGACATTTCGGCCTTGGAAGGAGGACAGGCCTCCGTTGTTCATGTTCAACACTCGGCGGCCGTCCAATGATCCCTGTAAAGCTCCCCATGTGTTTTCATTGGAAGGTGTACTCGATAGAGATGAAGGGTCGTCGTCTCATGAGCATATTATTACTACTTATAGTAGGAGCTTGCAGCGTAATTTACCAGCTTGTTCATCAAATGGCAATCATTCTGCTGATCCCATTGTGAAAATTCAAGTTTTTTCAACATCAACTGGACGCAAAGAGGTAATTTAATTTATCTCCTAACCCTTGCTTTTTTTTTTTTTCCCTTTTAGTTTCAATGTCCGGAGTAAAATTGGGATTCGATACAATAGTATTAACAGATCGACTAGATTATAAAGATTAGACTTGACGATAATTTTTAGTCATATTATTTTTTCTTGTCGTGTGTTAATGGGTTTCGACATCTGAGAAATTTTCTAACATCCTATTTATTTTACCTGGAACTAATTTGGTTGATTTTTAACTATAAGTTCTTCTAAATTAATTATACCTTTCAATAACTTGAAAATCCCGGAAATTTATATTCTCGAACAGATCATATTTATAAAAATATCTCTTGACAAGGTTCAAAAAAATTAAAGTAATTTAGTGTTTTATCAAGTGGTTTTTCTGTAATTTTATTTGATTTTGCCACCTAAGTTCAAATTCTACGAGATCAAGGGAAGGATTGAAAGATTAATTTGGGCTTTACCCATTCTCTAATAAAGATTAATTTAGTTTAATATAAGAATAATTTAGTACTTCCTCAGCCCATTAAATCATAATCATATGAAAATATTTTGTCAAACAATTCAACACATTTAATCATACTCATAAAAATATTTTGTCCAACCATTCAACTTTCAACATATATTTTGATGCCATTGGTGTTTTGCACATTAAAGTGAGTGTCTATCAATTTTTTTGCTTTAGAGGCACTTGTTAGTGCAATAAAATAGAAGACCTGTAGCATGTATAATTGTCGTTTCTTTATTTGACAGGCAGGAAGAATAGAATGCTGCGATGTTGATTATGTAGCTGGGAAGGACATTGCAAATATCAAGTTAAGGGCTTGCATGAAAAGTGAAGTATTGGCTTAAACAAAAAATTCTAGTTTGAGATTGCTAACCACAATAACAATTAGATACTTTGTTGTGATGAAAAAATTCTCCATGAGTTTGGGGCTGCATGGGGCTGCATGGGGCTCTACCCTAAATGGGGTGAATTGAATTACTTTTATTTAAAATAATTTTGATTCATTTAATCTATTTCTTAATTGGTATAGTAATGATACATATTTCAATGCATAATAAGTTAAATTGTGTATAAAACTTCAGAAATCTTTAGGAAATTATTAATCTCATCTCATTTGGTTATTCTCAAATAAATTATGTCATCACCATTCTAACTGTATTTTAAGCAATATAAATATTTTTTTCAAGAATTGTTCAACTGATTACGAGAATGTCATTTATAAGGACATAGATTGGTGGTATGTTATGCTACTTGTAAGTTCACCAATGTAAACAAACTCCCAAATCTCAGTAATTTTGTTCAGCACAGAGTCATCCAATGTTTAAGAAAATACATGAGCAAGTTTAATTATTATAAACGATGTTAATTAGTATGAACGATGTAAGATCTTCCAGTAAAAAGACAAATACAATGATCTATCCTCTCTTGAAAACCAATTTTCGCCTCAACAACTGAAGGCGGAACTCTTAGTATAAACTGCTCCTCCGGCAATGCCTTCAAAAACCAACGCCTTAATCCCACCGAAATAAAATCTTCGACCAAGTCCACAAACAAAAATTCTCTTCAATACTCAGATGTATATTCCCTACTTACTTAGGCATTTCATCAAACAACTTACCTAAAATACATTAATCTATCAAGAAACTCAAAAATTCACAAGTTCATGACCTAATTATTCCTTTATTAAACACATTCCTATACAAGCTGGAGCATGGGTTTGTTTCATCAATTCAAAGCTTAAGATTAAAGCATGAAAGGATCAAAATTTACAACTTAATCACTGTTCATCGATGCTAATTAAATGGACAAAAAATTGAGTACATAGAAAATACTTGGACCGAATTAACTGCAAAATCATGATTCAAAATCAAAGAATGGACGGAAAAAAAAAAGAAAAATATAAGTAAATTTAATCAGAAACAGGAAGTAAAATTAATGACGGAATGGAAAGATTTATTTATTAGTTTTACGACAAAATTTGTTCATGAATTACACGAGTTATATAGCATGAGAAATTCTAAGTAAAAAGGGGATTGAAATTAAGCTATCAAAATCATTATGATAATAAATGTTTAAAAATTGTAACTATCCGGCTAAATTTGCTGCGGAAACTTGCTCGGATTGAAGAAGAAGAAGACGAGGGATAAAAAGAAAATTTATTCTGTTTCTAAGAATAAACCGTTCAATCAAGTACCCCATCACTTAAAATAACTGGTTTAGCCAATTTAATTCAAATTAAAGCACATTCAACGCTTTCAGATTCGCTAGGCTAACACGTAACTTAGGAATTGCCTTGTTTCTTATTTTATTTTATGGTTCGTTTTGAAGATTGGCGGAAGCGTGTATAACCTGTTTTGGATTTTATTACTGTCAGCCAGGTTTTGTTTCATATGTTTCACAATTTATTTTTAAGATCTGACCCACCGAACAAGTTCTACATTTTAATTTTGTGAACAAAAATGAAAACGAGGGCTGCAAAATGTTACCGAACAGGCCCTTATATTCTAAACCACCTGTTGCCATTTTCATTCTCCATAATCATTTGCATTATACTTCAATCCTTTACCATGCCTTCTTCTGGTCCCTCAATTCAGCAAAAACCTCAGCTGTCATCTCTTCAAATTTTATGGAAAGGTATAGTAATTTCTGGCTTCGTCCTCTTCTTGTTTTATAACGTTTTATACCATCACCCAAATAACGATAATGATCTTTTTGTGCCCTTCATTGCCCAAAAATTGCCAGCTTCATCCCCTAATAATGTAACCAGCTCTCCCACCAATCTAAGCCACATTATGTTTGTCTTAGTGGGTTGCATAAGAACATGGAAATATAGAAGGCCATACATTGAAGCATGGTGGAGAGAAAACAAATCAAGGGGAAATATTTGGTTAGATGTAGCTCCAACACAAGAGCTTCTTCCATGGCCTTCATCTTCTCCTCCTTTTCGTGTCAACGAAGACATCAAAAAACTGAAAATTTACCCTAAACTCGTAAACCCGGTTGAAGTTCGAATCTATCGTTCCGTTTTGGAGACATTTAGGCTAGAAGATAACAAAGATGTAAGGTGGTTTGTAATGGCAGATGATGACAGTCTATTTTTCTTAGATAATTTAGTTGAAGTGTTGGGAAAATATGATCATACTAAGTATTATTACATTGGTACAAATTCTGAGTGTATTAAGTCCAATTATGATTTTTCTTTTGATATGGGTTATGGTGGAGCCGGCTATGCTTTGAGTTATGCACTAGTTGAAACATTGGCATCAACAATTGATGAGTGTATTGAGAGATACCCTCACTTGTATGTGAGCGATTATTTATCTTCATCATGTTCAGCTGATTTAGGTGTTGATCTCATCATTGAAAAGGGAATTCACCAGGTAATCATTCTTTCACTTGCATATTGTTAAGTTTGTAATATATGGTATTTGCTATTTCCACTTTTGGAGGGAAAACATCATCTCTCAAATTTACAGATAGAAAAGTAGTGATTCATAATTTTTCATTTCGTTTTTTTCTGTATTTAAAATTTGTTTTTTAAAAAATGATTCTTAAAATGCATTATACAAATTCTGAGTGTATTAAGTCCAATTATGATTTTTCTTTTGATATGGGGTATGGTGGAGCCGGCTATGCTTTGAGTTATGCACTAGTTGAAGCATTGGCATCAACGATTGATGAGTGTATTGAGAGATACCCTCACTTGTATGTGAGTGATTATTTATCTTCATCATGTTCAGCTGATTTAGGTGTTGATCTCATCATTGAAAAGGGAATTCACCAGGTAGTCATTCTTTCACATGCATATTGTTAAGTTTGTAATATATGGTATTTGCTATTTCCACTTTTGGAGGGAAAACATCATCTCTCAAATTTACAGATAAAAAAGTAGTGATTCATAATTTTTCATTTCGTTTTTTCTGTATTTAAAATTTGTTTTTTAAAAAATGATTCTTAAAATGCATTCTTTGATTGTGGGGAGAAAACTTATTTAAAAAAGAAAAAAACTTATAATTAAAAACAACAATTTTTTTCTATTATTAATGCATTTTTTAAGTATATTTTATGTTACTTATTTTCAAAGAAAAAGTTGAATACGAGACGGGTGAAACAAGTCATTTCGAGCTTATCCAATAAGTATTTTGATGTAAATTTTGAAATATACCAACCATGAAAAAGATTGATAATTTAAAACTTATGATATGATCTTGTTCAATATTTTCTAGATTGAAAATAATGCAAAAAGTATTCTTCTTTTTCTCATTATTAGAAGACTACTGAAAAAATGCTACAAAAGGCATATTTCATTCTTAAAAACATTATTTTCATTTCAAATGATATTACCTCGCTCAAAAGTTTCACTTACAATCTTCTCTCACACTATAACGAGTTATGATCGCATTAGTTCCAGCACTAAACCCTACCCGAACCCTCTTCAGGCTACACACTGATGATAAATGGTGATCAATATACATGCAGATTGATCTTCGTGGAGACATATCAGGCCTGCTCTCATCCCATCCAAAGTCTCCTCTAATCACCCTCCACCATTTCGACGCCATAGCTCCAATCTTCCCCTCAATGAACCGAACCGAAGCCGTAAATCATCTCATGAAACCAGCAAAGCTTGATCAATCCCGTCTCTTACAACAGACCATATGCTACCTCAGGCGAAGCAACTGGACATTCTCAATCTCATGGGGCTACTCTGCTCACATTTACGAATCCATTTTCCCTCGAAGCATTCTGAGAAGACCCCTCGAGACATTTCGGCCTTGGAAGGAGGACAGGCCTCCGTTGTTCATGTTCAACACTCGGCGGCCGTCCAATGATCCCTGTAAAGCTCCCCATGTGTTTTCATTGGAAGGTGTACTCGATAGAGATGAAGGGTCGTCGTCTCATGAGCATATTATTACTACTTATAGTAGGAGCTTGCAGCGTAATTTACCAGCTTGTTCATCAAATGGCAATCATTCTGCTGATCCCATTGTGAAAATTCAAGTTGTTTCACCATCAACTGGACGCAAAGAGGTAATAAAAATTTATCTCCTAACCCTTGTTTTTTTTTTTTTTCAATGTCCGGAGTAAAATTGGGATTCGATACAATAGTATTAACAAATTAATTAGATAGTATTAACAAATTAATTAGATAATTAAGATTAGACTTGACGATAATTTTTAGTCGTATTATTTTTTCTTGTCGTGTGTTAATGGGTTGTGACTTGTGAGAAATTTTCCAACATCCTATTTATTTTAATTGGAACTAGTTTTGGTTGATTTTTAACTGTAAGTTCTTTTAAATTAATTATATTTTTCAATAACTTGAAAATGCCAGAAATTTATATACTCTAACAGATCATATTTATAAAAATATCTCTTGACAGGGTTCAGAAAAGCTAAAGTAATTTAGTGTTTGATCAAGTCGTTTTCTTGTAATTTTATTTGATTTTGCTTGAGTTCAAATTCTGCGAGATCAAGCGAAGGATTGAAAGATTAATTTGGGCTTTACCCATTCTCTAATAAAGATTAATTTAGTTTCATATAAGAGTAATTTAGTACTTCCTCAGCCCACTTAATCATTCATATAAAAATATTTTGTCAAACCATTCGACTTTCAACATACAATTTGATGCCACTGATGTTTTGCACATTCAAGTGAATCTCTATCAAATTTTTGGCTTCAGAGGCGCTTGTCAGTGCAATAAAATAGAAGACCTATAGCGTGTATAATTGTTGTTTTTCTTATTTTACAGGCAGGAAGAATAGAATGCTGCGATGTTGATTATGTAGCTGGTAAGGATATTGCAAATGTCAAGTTAAGGGCCTGCATGAAAAGTGAAGTATTGGCTTAAACACAACATTCTATTTTGAGATTGCTGATCAGAAGAACAATTAGATGCTTTAAGCTTGTTGTAGATTAAACATATAATCACTTAATAGTTGTGTTAACTGTCCCAGTAGTCACTCACAGTTTTTTTTTTTTTTTTTTTGTTCTAGTAAACTGTAGTAGAAGTTTTTAAGTGCTGAGGTTTCATGATTTATACATCAGAAGAAAGAAACAGGGTATGTAATCATCTGGAAGGGCAAGAATGCTTGAACACAGATACTTGAATAACAAAATTCACGCCAAAAATACTTGGAACTTTCATTTCTTATAAGCAATAATGTGATCCGCAACTACTCTGCAATATTAAAATCAGAAGTCTATTGCAGATCACAAACTAGATCACCTAGATCTAAAGACAATATTCTATAATACAACATGATCAAAATGAACACACAACTTAATTTTCGTAATCATCAGGAAACTTAGTTGAATTCAAGTAAGGTACGGCCTTCATTTCCAGCCAACTACTCAACTGGAGGATGAAGTGTACTCTGCCACAAGCTGTGCAAAAGATGATGACTTGTCCTCTAACAACTTTGTTGGAGAATCATATTCCTTAATAAGCCCTACAACGAGATATAGAAAAATCAAGAAAATATGAAAGGGTTTCAATGTATTGGAAAACTTTCAAGCTGTATATGACCATACTAACCATGATTAAGAAGCAGAACCATAGCGCTATCAAGAACAGAAGTAATCCTATGAGCAATGGTTACAACTGTGCAGTCTGAAAAGTGTTGCCGAAGAGTTTGCTGGATCTGATTATCAGTAGCAGTGTCAACAGATGCAGTAGCTTCATCAAGAACCAAGACCTTACTTTTCTTGAGCAGCACGCGACCTAGGCATACCAGTTGCCTCTGGCCTATACTCCAATTCTCTCCATTCTCTGTAACTTCAACACCCACATGAACAGATGCAACTGAAATTCTGTGTATAATTAAGTCTGGTTGATATTTAGGTGGAGCAAAAGAATAGAACAAATGAAAGACCTTGTGAGTCAAGCTTTCCTTTCTTCTTCCTAACTTCATCTCCAAGTTGACATTTATCCAAAGCCTAACACCAATGGAAACATATGTCAGAACGCCATTTCAATTATCAATTGTAAGAACATCAAATGGACTTCAATTTTTGAAGAAAATGACAGGAAAGAAACTTAGCAGAATTTTGTTAAAATCAGTTACCTCCCAAATCTGCTCATCCGCATGCTCTTCAAGAGGGTCTAGATTGCTTCGAATAGTCCCTTCAAACATGGTTGGATCTTGAGGAATGATGCTTAGTCTTGTCCTCAAATCATGCAGTCCAATTAATGAGATATCCTTGCCATCTATCAAAATATGACCAGCTGTAGATTCCACAATACGGAAAAGTGTCTGAATGAGAGTTGATTCACCACTGCCTGTTCTGCCTACAATGCCAGTTTTTTACCCCTCCTGGCAAAGTGCACGTCAGACCTCGTAACACAAGTGGCAAGTTTGGAGCATATCGAACCTACACCATAACCATAATCAATGAATATGTAAACATGATAAAAGAATAAGATTTGAGGTATAAAACAAATAACTTTACCTGCAAATGACGAATGTTAACTTCTTCATGTGATGACCAAGAATTGTTAGGCTTAGTTGCTTCAATCACAAGAGCTGGCTCACTAGGAATACAAGCGTACAAAAGTATTCTCTCGACTAATATAATCTTCCTTTCCAGATTCCTTATAGATTCCTTATTAGCAAAGCTTGCAACATATTTAGATTAAGTCAATATGTCACAGCTAGGCCTGCAATCGCTGAAGAAGGGAGAAAAAAAAAAGAGAAGAAAGAAATTGATCAATAGTCAGTTATTATTCACTGTCAAAAATAAGAAAGGATTGCAACCACTTACATGGATGAATAATTCCATTTGGGACAGAAATTAAGAAAGCTAAAGAGAAGGCAAACGTAATAGAAGACAGCATATCAATGCAGAAGCGCAGCCATTCCATGGCACCAGCAATATGGAATTTTGGCCGAGAGTACTCATCAACCAGTTTCATATTTGTGTCTCGAAACCTCAATTCTTGATCAAGGCTCCTGATAGTTGTTGACCCTGAAATTGTTTCGGAAAAATGTTGTATCACTGGAGCTTTGCATACTCCAATCAACCGCGAAAGCTCCCGAGTTGAAGTTATGTAATATTGCTGCACAAACTTAAAATTGTGAGATATCTTCTATTCAGTAACAGTAAATTTGTAAGCATGTTTTACAGAAGTCTCTTGTCATTTGGACTGGATGATCTGTTAGAGATATTGATTCTATTTCTATCTGTTGCCTTTAAATGAATTATTATATGTGCCCACTACAATGATCAACCTACTTCTGAAAAAGAAGGGAGTAAGCTCGCTTCCTGTGCCAAATGATTTTGCAGCTACTTTTCTTCCATGAACATTTAGCATTTGATGTATAGTATAAGAAATCCAGCATCATTACCTGATACCAGATGCAGGTAACAATTACAGGAACAAAAACAATGAGGACCTGCCATGCAACCAGAGACATCAGAACAATAATTCCAAGAAGCTGAATCATTGAAAAGGAAAACGCCCCTATATCATATGGAATGTCCATATCGGCAGCACTTTGATCAGTGGAAGCCTACAAGACCAAAAGCACAGGCATATCAGCTCATTTACTCGATAGAATTTGGGTTGTCGTAGAGATAAAGAGACAAATGAACAAACGAAATTGTTAGCATGCATCTAGTAGGAACACATTTTCACTTACTCTGTTTACAATTCTCCCAAACACATTTTCACTTACTCTGTTTACAATTCTCCCACTCGGGGTTGAATCAAAGAAGTACATGGGAGCTCGGAAAATGCACACATGCATTTTGTTAAAGAGCTGAGTAGCCGTTTTGTACCCTGCCCCTGCAAGCAGTGTGGCTCTGACAAGAATCCACAAAGAACTTCCAATTGCTAAACCTACATAGACAATTATCAGAGTGGAGGCCCCAACTGCAGGTTTTACATCCATTGCAACCGGAGTTGCCCAAGCCATCCAATAATTGCTGCCAATTTGAAAGATCTGAAAAAGAATTTGTGCCAGCAATATAAAGGGAACAAGAGCTCCTCCATATGCTGTTGTCATATATTTCCAGTACACTGAAAAACCAACTGTTGATACGAGATTTTGGTTCTATGCTCGACCACGACCAAGATCTCTCCTCAACTAACTCGATCACGACTAGGATCTCTTCTCGTAAGATTTCTTCTCTACAGACTCCTGCGTACACATAAATAAGTCAGAGCACGCTGGGTGTTTTCCTGGCGTAAACCTTCCGACGCTCAAGTTAGAAATATGGGTTTAGGATTCCTGGGAAATCAGCCACTAATCTTATGGCTCCTTTTCAGTATCAATTATCCAGAGCTCTTTTTATCTCGCTTTCAATGTCAAAAAATCTAACTCTTTTACCTTCGTTGGCTACTTTTTTATAGGTTCCCTTTGAATCCCAGCCTTCCACAATCCACGACCATTACCTCCCCCAACTCTTGGACGTGGGCACTCCGTTATCGTAGTCGTGGCTGGATGGACTTCGTGCCTTGATTTTCGGATAAGAGCGCACGTCCTGCCAACCGTCATTGACCGGGTCTCCTCACTTCAATCTCTAGCAGGAATCATTTTATGCCCCTGGCAGGAGGCCGGCTCCCACTATGGCCCCGTGGAGGATGCATTCGTGTACGAGCAGAACAGTCATGCTTGTGTTTCCTTGCTACCATACCTCTGCGGGATATACTTGTTCGCGGAATCCTGCTACCGGATACCTGCTCATCATGGCTGGTCTTGTCGAGGTATTACCCCCAAACACCAACTTTTCCTTTCTCCCTCTCTTCTTCTTGAACAAGCTGTCCTTTCGGCAAGGCTGCTTCTTCATCACTTTGAAAATTTTTATTTTCCTCTTTGTTCACAATCTCGTTAGTTGTACTTGTACCATTATTTTCTTTATTGATACTTTTTCTTTATGAAACCAGTCCTCTGTCTATGGAATCAAGACCCGATAAAGTTTGCTTATGTGCACCCACAAGTTCCATAAAGTCAGTTCCTGAATGTAGAATGTCATTGTACTTTCCAGCTTGCGTAATCTTCCCATCTTCGATGACCTAACAATAAGATAAAAGTTGAGTTTACAGAATATGAAATAAACAGTAAGATAAATTGCTCACCAATATTAGGTCAGCGGCAGGTAAAAATTCCACTTGATGAGTAGCATATATCACTGTTTTTGAACTCAAGAGACCCAACAGAACTTCCTATCACACAAAGATTAAATAAAATGAGAAAGATAGCAACCTATAAGACCAAAGACTGGTATACTTGGATGTAAATTTAACACAATCCATGCAAAAGACTCATCCTAATGAACAGATTTTACCTTAAAGAAGTGCGCTCCTGTATGAGCATCCACAGGACTAAATGGATCATCAAGCAGAAAGATATCAGCATCTTGGTAGAGAGCACGTGCAATCTGTATTCTTTGCTTCTGTCGTCCACTCAAATTGATTCCCCTCTCACCTATAATTCTGACCACCAAATGGGAGGACCTTTAAGTCCTTCTTCAAGGAACATGCTTCAAGCACTCTCTCATACCTTTCTCTGTCCATCTCCTTGCCAAACAAGATACTCTCTTCAATCTTGCTGCTTTGTATCCGGGTTGACTGAGCCACATAGGCCTTGGTGCCACATAACCTAACGGTACCAGATTCCTTGGGCACTTCTCCTAAAAAACAAGAAGGAAAGCTGGATTTACCAGAGCCAACTGTCCCAAAAACTGCAACCCTCATGCCATGGAACACTTTCAAATTTATGTTCCTCAGTGTTGGATTAGGTGAAGAAAAATCCCAGGAGAAACTCCCATCAGTTATCTCAATTGATGTATCAGAATTACCTCTTGGCATCTTCTCTAAAACGTCAGTCTGTAGGCCTTCAAGACATAGGAAAGATGTTATTCTATCAAGGGGGACCTTGGCCTGAATCATCATTGATATTGACTCTGGAAGATAATAGATTGGCTCTTGAAGAATCCTGAATGTTGCAAGTGCAGATAAGATCTTACCTGACTCGAGCGGGATTCCTAGAAGAATGCAAGAACCAAAAGTGACCACAGACACAAAAGTAGGGGCACCCCAGCAGAAGAAACTAATCATGGCTTCTGTGTAAACAGATTTCTTCAACCATGCAGTCTCATTCTTTCTGTTGTGTTGTGACGCAAATCAAGATAGATGAAACGGCAGAGTAATCATGCCTTTTGCAGCTAATGTTATTTCAATACGACAATTGATGTTGCGTTTTGGTGAGCAATTCCTTTTATCACTGGAACGACTTCATTAAGCGTCGTTTTAGTTTAAGTGAAGCACGAGGGAAACACGTGCGTTAGACAGCTGCTCAAGTTCGTTAAGAATTGGTTATAGCACATGCTCATCACGTGTTTCTGTATTCATCTTGGTTCGTTAAAGAAGCTGTTATAAACAGCTGATTCTGATGCAACAGGGAGAGAGGAGACAGTGAGAAGATTCGAGAGAAAGCTTCTTGATTGTAATAAGCTCTGTAAACGCTCTGTAATCATCTTCTACAAATCAATAAAACTGATCCTGGTTTCCCCGTGGATGTAAGCAAGTGAGAACTAGCTGACCCACGTTAACTCTTCTATTCTTGCTGCTATTACTTCCTCTTTTCTTTTTCGATTCATCTGATTGAGTATTAAGATCGTGTCATAACTCTTTCAGAAAATCATTCTTGCTGTGATTTGATCTGGTAGATTCTTTTAGCGTCTGGATTGTTTGATTTGTGATCTTGGGGGCATTTGGAGTAGTGTTGAAAGTTAAACACTCCAAATTCTACACTTTCTAAGCTCAGTAATCTGAGACAAAACTTCAATTCCCATCCCTGTAGCTTGAGAATTCTCATGTTTCTTAAAATCTCAGAAGTTGCCTTTATTCTTCTATCTTTTGTTTCCATCAACTTGTCTTGAAACTTCTCTCGCAATCTTCCCAAAGGAAAATTCGCCAACATAACAATTGCTGTTGCAAGGAGAGTTGCAATTGATGCTAGCCCAAGTTTTTTATACAAGATCAGCAAGGCCACAGCAACATGAACAAGGACCATCCACGGATCGTGCATGTCCAAAACTGAAATCACCAACCCTCTCCGCATCAACAGCTATTAGGTTAATGATTTCCCCACTAGTGTTTCCCTGCTTTGCTTGACAAGACAGTGTCAAGCCCTTATTAATGTAGATCATTGCAACAAGTGTCGCCCTGAACCTTATTCCAACTTGCTGCACTTGAAAGAACCAGTGCCTCTCTGAGAGGCACTTAAAAAGCTGCGCAACAAAAAACCCAGAAACCAGAACATAACCTTCATATTCAAATGCTTGCCTTCCATTAAGGTATTGAACAAAATTGTCAATTAGATATGGACCAACATAAGTGGCCAATGTGTATAATAGAGCTAAGATAGCTATAAATAGAATTTCTTGCCAAGCCGAAAAGAATAACACCTTCGCCAATCTCAGTACGGTCAGTCTATTCGCAACACCAACAACTGCCTCAAGCTTATTCTGTAAAACTGGAGAGACTCCATAAATGCTATCACTGCAATCTAATCGAGGAACATCCTCAAGGTCTAAGGTCCTCTTATTGCCAAGAGCAATAAGAGAACCCATCCAAGAGAAACTGAGAATACTAAATAGACCAGCATTTGAATAAGGGGTCACACACTCAGACATTTTGGACTTGACTGACGACTCAACATGATTACTTGAACTAGATAACAATTAAGTAAAGATACAATCAAGTCCCTCATCACCTTCAAAATTAAGATAATGGTTATTTTTAGAAGAAAAATTTATATAGAATCGTCCTACCATCTTAATATTTATGTCAAATGACAAAATTGCGGGATATCCTGATTTTTTTTAACAATAAATTTAGTATGGACGACAGAGCAGCACTAAACTAGAGTCCCATATAAGTTTTTTCTATACTTTTAGATAATATAATCAAATAACTTTGAATATAAAATTATGAAAACCTTATATCTGTCAAAAAGATTTAAATTGTTCTTTGAACATATCTATAGCGAAACCTATTGACAAATTGAAACATGTGGCTTCTCCTACATTTTTTACGTTGATGATAAATTGACTAGTTTAATGGATAAATTGATTAGTTTATGCCAAATTGTAATGGCCAATGGCTACGAGAATAACTGAATAAGGAAGTTGACAGCCATATATCCCTCCAAAACGCAATTGCATTTTGTTGGATGATTCTCACTAGTCGCTACCCACTTGAAAGAGAAAGGGTTTAATTCCTTGTAATGTGGATGAATTTCTCTATAATATATTGGGCCCAACTAAATCAATTTCTTAGCTAAAAATTTATATCATTAAATATGATCTACCAAATTCTTATTTGATACGAATATTCACAAAGCTTAAAGCTAAAGCTATAGTTTAACATGAGAAAGCGCATGCATTTATTAATGTAAGCATTATTTATACAAGTTATATACTATATAGCATGAAAAACATTTGAGATGATCGCGAAGTTAATGCTTAGGCCCCCTTGCATTATTTGTGAAAACTCCATTTAGGAAAATGTAAAAATTATTAAATCCAAAATCACTGTTCACATGCTTTAGCACTCTTTAAACAAGAAACATGGCTCCAATTTCATAGCCCTTTCAAGGCATTCAATAAATTGCTAAAAATTGATTCAAAATATTTCTATTCTCCAAAATGTCTACTGGCAATGCCATCAACTTGAGCTCAAGGCAAAAAAATTTTAAACAACTATCTCTTTCAACTTTATGCAAATCTATAGCTATTTCTGGTCTAATTCTCTTTTTATTCTACTCTTTCCTGTATAGCCATCCCTATACGAGATCCACTAATCTATTTATGCCCTTTATTGAACGCAAAGAGCCAGCTTCATCAGATAATCATACTCCCAATTCTCCTATAAATCTTAGCCACATTGTGTTTGTGTTACTTGGTTCAGTAAACACATGGAAATATCGAAAACCCTACATTGAAGCATGGTGGAGAAAAAATATAACAAGGGGACATGTTTGGTTAGATGCAGCTCCCACAGGAGAACTTGTACCGTGGCCTTCGTCGTCTCCTCCTTTTCGTGTCAGTGAAGACATCACCAGATTGAACGTTAACCCTAAAAGCGTGGTACAAATTCGAATGTATCATTCGATTTTTGAGGCGTTTCGGGTTGAAAATAATAAAGATGTGAAATGGTATGTGATGGCAGATGATGACACTTTAATTTTTGTAGATAATTTGGTTGAATTGCTAGGGACGTACGATCATACCAAGTATTATTACATTGGTACAAATTCTGAGTCCATTCATTCAAACGCTTATATCTCTTTTGATATGGGATATGGGGGAGCTGGCTACGCTTTGAGCTATGCTTTAGTTGAAGCGTTGGCATCAGAGATTGATGGGTGTATTCAGAGATATAAACACTTGTTTTTCAGTGATTTTATATCACAATCATGCTCGGCTGATTTAGGAGTTGATCTCAAAATCGAAAAGGGAATTCACCAGGTGATTAATTACACTTAATTCAATGAATAATGTAATTAATAATAGTACTTAGTGTCAACTGTATTGCTATATATTCTCACTTTTGGAGGGAAATATGTTAAGAAAAAACTGAATTATAGAAAGACTGCCATCTCACTTGAGATGAAAACGGAATAATAGTTAGGTCCCTACTGTTTCTTATTTTTTTTCACACACATACCAACATTTTAGGTTCTTTTACTAGAGACATTATCTCACATCCGCTGAGAATATTGACTTAAATCTATAAGGTTGAGTAATCCTTAACTTTTGAGTAAAATCCTAAGCTTTACTAGTACCTTTTTTGTCATCAATCTAATCTGATATATTTGTCAAAAGATAAAAAAAAGGTCTTGAATGGTATAGTCACAAATGTTTTCCAACGAAATAGTTTTGAGCATTAAAACTATGACGTTGGTGATGTAACAAATAATTTAAAGATAAATTACGGACTTAAAGCATAATTCTCCTGATCGAAAAATGTCGTAATACGTGAAAAGTTCCATTGGAACCTGCAGATTGATCTACGAGGTGACATTTCAGGGCTCTTATCATCTCACCCAAGCTCTCCATTAATCAGCCTTCACCATTTCGACGCCATAGATCCGATCTTCCCCTCAAAGAACAGATCCGAATCCATAAACCATCTGATGAAACCAGCAAAATTTGACCAATCACGTCTATTGCAACAAACAATATGCTACCACCGGCAAAGCAACTGGACACTCTCAATCTCATGGGGCTACTCAGCACATATCTATCCAAGTATTTTCCCTCGAAGCTTTCTGAGGAGACCCCTCGAGACGTTCCGGCCGTGGCAAAAGGGCAGGCCCCCGTTCTTCATGTTCAACACTCGGTGGATGTCTAATAATCCTTGCGAAGCTCCTCATGTATTTTTCTTAGAATCTGTTATTGAGAGTAATAATATTGGACGATACCAAGTTGTTACCAACTACACTCGAAGTTCGCCCGGTAACTTGCCGATTTGTTTATCAAATGGCAATCATTCGGCTAATCCAATCCACAAGATTCAAGTTTTTTCGCCATCAACAGGACGCAAAGAGGTATTTCTCTACTAAGCCAATTCAAACAGTGTAAAATTCGATAATACTATAGATTTTAATATATTTGAATCAAAACTGATATGATAGCTCATGAATAATTTTTTCATCATATTATCATATTGAATACTAATAACGAACTTGATGTGATACTTATAAATATATTGTCATAGATATCAACTGAGAATTAAATGATTGGATCCTTAACATTATTGATCTTTTAATTTTCTTTTCTTTTTCTTTTTTTTTTCAGGCAGGAAGAATTGAATGCTGTGATGTTAAATGTGTAGCTGGTGAGGACACTGTGGACGTTAAGCTAAGAGCCTGCATGAAAGGTGAAATGTTGGCTTAAATGTAATGTGAAGCTAAGATGAACGGCATGAAGGAGAATTATTGGATACGTAGCAGTTGTAAACGTGAATAAGTAACAATAATACTAGGGGATTAATTAACTCTATCTGCTCCATTGAATATTAAGGTCTTTAATCTTAAATTATTTGTATGATTGATTGTCTACTTCATGTGTACAAAGAAAAAAAAAAAAGAAAATATGCACATAATTCATTAGTATGTGGTATTAACTCATGTTCAATTCTTATCTCGTGCAGATATTCGCAATTTTATAAAATGCGAACTGATAAAATATTTTTGGGAAAAAGCATTATACTTTTTTTTATCAATTTTATCGAAGTAGGTTTATTTTTTATCTTTTCATAGCTGCATTACATCCCAATGAGGCAAAAATAAAATTTCAACACGGTATTTTTTTTTTTGTCTTTTTGTAATTAATGTGTGGTTCGACTTAATTACAATAAATTTCGATGCCCCTTGAAATTTCTCTATAAATAATATAGGTGGACTGAAATTAACCCTTACATAATGTTGAAAAAGGATCCATAAAATGAAAGAGATCGTTTTATCCTCTAAAACAATACATATCGATTAATTCTTTCTTAATTTCAACTCCTACCTAAGCTATCGATTAATTCTTTCCTAATTTCAGCTCCTACCTAAGCCCCAAAAATAAAATCGTGATAAGTAAATAACAAAAAGACTAGAAAAATGAAAGATTCCTAATGCCAAACTTGTGAAAATAATCACTCTCAAGATTTTTTTCAAAAATTGAATATATTTAACCCAAAAATGAGCCGTTGGTATTAGTAATTTAGTTGGTAAAATCTTATTCAGCTCCCCTTCATATGAGTGGGGAGAGACTTCAGTTGTCATTAGATTAAATGAGTTTGAATGAATGACAAGAGAAAAGCATGTATAGTAACGAAAATTTACTTCTTTTCTTTTAATATTATGAAAGTTTGTTTCTTCGTTAAGCCTTTTTTGAACTTTTTTATTATCATATTAGTAAAAAAAAAGTTAATGTTATGTTACTACAAATCAACTCATAATTTTAGCCCAACTTCGAGTCACCAATCTGGGGGGGGGGGGGGGGATGAAGCGTATAAATTTTTCATATAATTTTGAGTATAATGGAATTTTTTAAAAAGACAAATAAATTAAATTATTGTCTAGTAGAATTATCTAAAGTACTAGCTACGGTCGATCCTATGTTCATTCTATGCTATATCATAGATGCCCAAAAAATGGGGAAAAATTATAAAATCATATAAAAGTTTATAAACACTATCACCGTTGTAAAAAGTTTGTTTAGTTCCTGAGAACATGAAGTCCTAGTAGCTAGCTGGCATGTAAAATGTTTTGAGAGCTTTTTTCCCAAAAATCTGACTTCAAATTTTACGTAGCAGTTAGATAATCACTCCAACTCACGAACTTAATGCTTAAGCCCCATTTCATAAACTTGTTTTAGAGAATTAGAAAGGCCAATAAGATCACATGCATTAGCAAACTCAAGGAAACAAGAACCATGCCCCAATAATTTAAAAAAAAAAAATTGAACGTAATTGTGACATGGGATCATCCCCATTTTCAGTTTCTTTCAAGTTTTTGTTTCATTTGTGAAATGTCTTCGAAGAATGCAATCAAAGTTAGGAAAATGAAGCAAAGTTTTCAAAATTTATCTTTAGAAACTTTGCGTAAACCTCTAGCTATTTCAGGGTTAGTTCTCTTTTTGTTCTACACACTCTTGTTTAACCAACTTTACAATCACTCTATTACCTATTTCTCTCCACACTTCAAAGTAATATGGCCAGCTTCATCAAGTAATGTTACTTCCCCTACAAACATCAACCACATTGTGTTCGGCATTGCGGGTACCGTAAATGGCTGGAAATACAGAAGGGCATACGTTGAAGCATGGTGGCGACCAAACGTAACAAGGGGTTATCTATTTTTAGAAAGATTTCCCAATAGAGAGTTCTTACCATGGCCTCCATCCTCTCCTCCATTTCGAGTAAACGAAAACATCACCCGTTTAAAATCATACGAAAAGATTAAGAACTCATTTCAAGTTCGAGTGTTTCGAACAATTTTGGAGACGTTTAGAGAGGGAGATGAAGATGTGAGATGGTATGTAATGGCTGATGATGACACCATTCTCTTTGTAGATAACTTGGTTGAGGTTCTTGCAAAATATGACCACACTCAATATCTTTACATTGGGACAAATTCTGAGTGCGTTTCTTCAAATTTTTATGCTTCTTTTAATATGGCATTTGGTGGAGCTGGCTATGCTTTGAGCTATCCTCTTGTAGAAGCATTGGCTGCAAATTTTGGTAAGTGTGTTGAGAAATATCAGAATTTGTATGCCAGTGACCTCATGTTATATTCTTGCTTGGCAGATTTGGGAGTCACCCTAACGCTTGAGAAGGGCTTTCACCAGGTAACTTATGATCATGCTTCGAAGATTCTTAATTTTAGTAAGTTTTTAAATTCTAAAAGTGCTTCTTTGTATCCTCATGGAGAATGCAGATTGATCTACACAGTGACATATCCGGTCTCCTATCAGCTCTTCCTCAGATACCGGTCCTCTCGCTCCACCACCTTGACGTCATAAATCCAATCTTTCCCTCAATGAGTCGCTCTAAGTCCATAAACCATCTGATGAAGGCGGCAAAACTTGACCATTCACGTCTCCTACAACAAACTATCTGCCATGACATGCAAAGAAATTGGTCTTTCTCCATCTCCTGGGGCTACACAACACATATATATGAAAGTATTTTCCCTAGAAATTTTGTAGTGAAACCCCTCGAGACATTCAGGCCATGGCGGAGGAGCGACAGGCAACCACTTTACATGTTCAATACTCGGGGCATCACCAGAAACTCATGTGAAGCACCCCATGTTTTCTTCTTTCATTCTGCAGAGAATTCAACAGAAAATAAAATTGCTACAACTTATCTCCGCGCATTACCGCGAAATCTGCCACCTTGTTCAAACAGTGGCAATATTTCTGCAGATTCCATCAACACAATTCATGTATTTTCTCCAGCAACTGAACACAAGAGGGTGAGTTCCCTACTCCATACCATTTCATTATCATCAGCATTCATATAATTGACAAAACTATAGAATATGAAATGATGTCTGTACGTCATGCATCTTCCAGATGGGGAAAACTGAATGCTGCGATGTTGAGAAGATGCGTGACGTGAATGTTACTGATATCAAGCTAAGGAAGTGTACAAAAGATGAAATCATTTCCTAAATTTGATTCAAAATTTTGATGTTCATTGCTGCATGAATAGAAATATCTACATGCGACCTTCAACTATTTTTTCTATTTTTGTCTCCAAAAGATCTTGGTGATTTTTTATGCATCTAAAAGAATGAATTCGATTTGTTCAAACTCTCATACAACTCTGACTACTTTCTACATCTACAGCAATAAAGCACGACTCAACCACATTATTTTTGGCTCTGTGCTGTGCTCAGCAACCACAAGAGTTAACTTGCCCTTGCACCAGGGACATAAATCATAAATCATGAAGCACCAAGTATAAACAGCTTAAAAAAAGTAGGCGCCAAACACATTCTATCAGAAACCTTTCATCATTATTATTGCCACCTAACAGATGCATCAGATGTTTTTCAGGTGCAGAAAAGTTTCGGGAAAATGCCTAATTCAGGAAATCTGTAGAAATGATTTGGGGGAAATTAGAAAATCATGGAATTACATGAAAGATAGATCGACTTCAAGAAAATGTCGGCTGATAGGCAAAAAGAATTACAAAGGCAGTTTTATCATGACTACTTTCAAATTCCCCACATGTATAAAACTTATCATGAATCGATATCTTATACCTACTTATATAACTGAAAATAGCTTCAGACTTCAAAATGCATATTACCCAGACAAAACCTTCTCATCCTCATGAGCCTTCTGAATTCCTATCAAACGAGCATAGTCCACCCACCTGCCAAAGCAAATTAAAACTCATAATGAGTTTATTTGGAGTGATAAGGTTACCCTTAGCATTGAAATTTGGGAGGAAAAAAATCAGAATCTTACAACAATGAACCCAAGTATGTGTTGCCTGTTCGAACGGCGAAGCAAATTGCACTGAGAATAAGCTTGTGCTGGTGCAGTAAAGGCTCCAAAATTCGCTGTTCTATAACACCAGCCAGTACTTGGTACCTGTGAAACACAAATGTGTCGTAACTAAAATACTCCCATGCAGAGTTGTTACCTTCAACAAGAATATATCAAAAGACAAAGGACCGTCTATTGGGGAAAATTTCCATAAACTATAGGAATGAGTAGGCGTCCCATGTTCAACATGCACTTCTGTAATATGTCAAATTTGTTTCTCATAGACATATACCATTTCAAATATCTTCCACTTAGACATTTAGACCATGAAGGTCCACCTCCAACCCCCTAGTAGATGTAGGTAGTTTCAAGTAAGAATGTAACCATCAAGGTCTCTTAAACCAATATTATGTCTATATTTACACTAGGAAGTTGTACTCATTCATATTATTAGCATCTCAGTTCTGTGGCAACTTCACATTTTTGTGAGTGCTCGTAGGTTCAACTGGTAAAACCTCGTGGAGTGAGGAGGAAGTTTGATTTCCATTCATGAAAAAATAATAATAATAATAAATAAATGACAACCTAGTCTATTTGCTAGAATCTATAATTAAATGTCCACATAAAGCATCAATATGTAGAGTTTGAATTTGTTGCAAGCAAATTATTACCAAAAAATACAGCTTAGCCCAAAGCAGAAGAACATGAACAGTCATTGAACAAAAATATATATATCTAAATACTCCACAATATACCAATAGATAACTCGGCAGCATACCAACTGCTTATAAAAAAAAAACAATAAAATAAGCAGAAAAAGGGCTTTGGACTTCATATTGTTTTAACAAGATTAGATAAATAGACATAGTGTGTTATGGACATCAAAGTGGGCTTCAGACTTAGGCCAATGATAGCAAACCAGGGTTTGAACAAAGTGATGGTCGTCAGAAACTCATACCTGAGGTTGCTAGAAACTGCCATATAGACACCATAAGCAACACTGGTTGAAAGTATGGGCACATTTTCAACTTCACCTTCGGAAGACTTGTCCACAGCCTTTCGTGCATTGATTAAGGCATTTGTCACAGCTGTCCCAACCTTTGAAAAATTAAATTGCATTAGATACAAGCATATCCATATTTCAGATTCAATTGACCACATTTAATAAAGAGAAAATCTCTGGCATAACAAGCTAATGGCCATCAAGAACTTTAAGAGCTCCACAAGTTCAAATTCTCAAATAATAGAAGAAATAAATACATGAATTTTATGAATTAAATCATTATAGCCAAGATGGACAAGATAGATCCCCAAGATGACTTCTATAACGCATCAAAAGATTTCAACTTATGGCAAAACCACAGCATTTGATCGACATTTGCTATTGGCAAAGCACCAGAAGAAGCGAGGGTATCTAAGTGCTTAGGCAAAAGCAATAAACACTAACCCGGGACTTTGAAATCCATAAGGCCAACCAAACCATTTTGATGTTTTTGTGATGGGACCACCCAAAGAAAGATGTAATACCCAGTCCAATTCTATCATGTCTTTGGTGAATATATAATGATTTCATCCTTATAAACAAAAAGAGTTTGAGTGTGTGTGTGTACATGTAGATACACAAGGAGGAATGCATGATAAGATCTCATCAACTTTAAGTACATTAAGACCTCATGCCAAACAACAGAGTGACAAAACAATGCTGCCATAGACAGATAAAAACAATCTAAAGACAGAGACACTCATGCTTAAAGCAAAGAACATCTTAAGAAAAAACTAACTTACCAGCGACGAAGTGGTGCCAACTGCAAAAAGCTTTGCCCCATTCCGCTGCGTAACACACAGATAATATAAAATATAAAGTATACTTTTCAGAATAAATTTGAGAATTCCTAACAAAATATATTCAACATAAGAAATTTCTTACCGCTATGGCACCTAACCTCTGCAGCAATGAATAAGAAGTTCCAGAGAGTGCCACCTGCATAAAAAGGTTAAAAAACAGGTAAGTCTCTTGCTTTATAATCCCAGAAATAATTTTGCAAAATTTGGACAAAACTGAACCTGGAAAGCATTATCTGGGCAGTTGTAGAAGAACTTGGATATAGGACCAGCATGGACTGCAATAGACGATCGGAGAGCGACAGTAGGAGCAGGAAGATAAACAAGCATGAAATCTGCAATTATGGCCATTACCTAAGAGAAAAGGAAATGACAACTTAAATTATAGAGATTACATATACTTAATGCATAATACACGAACCATCAAACATTTTTTTCAGTTTATGAATAAAACAACTACTTGGTTCATAAATTTAGATACAAAAATATGCACATACTCAACATTTAAAGATTTCTCAAAGATTGTATAAGTATTTTAGAATATAACCATAAGCCTTATGTTTGGCTCAAGTTAATTGTAGTTGCAATCACTGAGCTATTTTCACAATAAGGCAACCCATTTGCACAAGAACGTGCAATATTTTTAAACAAAAAAAAAAATCTAAATCCACTCATATTTAGTGCTGATTTAATATAACCTCACAGCAAAAGAAATCATTGAATCTGAAAAATCAATAACAATTGATAGCAAATTAAAAGAACCATACCACATCCGCAAAAACAATTTCAAGCTCCTTAAAAAAGCTTTCCCTGCGCCGATCATACTCTGCAGCTGTCTGGGCAATTGAAAGATAAAAGAAAAAAGTGTTACCCTTGTTGAAATTTAAGGTTGTAGGCCTAACTAAACTAGAGAAATTCAGAGCAACACACGAAGTGAAAAACAGCAAAACATATCGAAGTGGTGCATTATAAAGCATTATTACTATCAAGCAAAACAATGAATTTCTACTTTGGCATAACTGGATATCATAATGAGCGAGGACGACAGTTCTTTACAGGGGCATTTTCATAGATCTGCAGTTCAAAATAACCTGTTCAAACAATGCATAATTACGCCCAGAATGCAGTAAGCTGCAGCAACCGTCACACAATTCTTATTAATACTACTCACTACATAGGTAAGGCTCAATTGAGGGTTGAAATTTGATTTGATCCGTATGCTCCCTATAGATAGCAATCATCATGAACATATCCGCTTCACCGAATCAAACATAATTTTTCCAAGTGTACCCCTTATACCAATAAATTAAACAAACACTTTTCCTCCATCAAAGTGATCCAAATGAAGAAGAAGAATAAAACAAACCTTGGTGAAGATACCAACGCCGCATTCAAAGAGGACCTTAGCCAAGAAAAGATCATCAGCCAATAACCTTTCCTTGAACCCACCAAATTGCATAAGCCATTTGAACAAACCCGACTTCTCAAGCTCAAAGTACCTCGACAACACCGCCCCAGGAATCCTCCCATCCTTGATCGCGGCCGCCAAGTCCTTCGGCAGACTCTCCATCGACCTCTTCGCCTCCGCCAACACGATCAACACCTCCTCCCTGTTCTTCTCACCCGCATTCTCACCATCGCCATCGCCACCATTGTTATTTCCACCACCACCACCACTACCACCATTGTTGTTGTAGTTGTCGTCGCCGCCGCCGCCGCCAGAGGAGGTGGGGGTGGAGAAGGCGAGAAAAAGGGAGGTGGGTGGTCGGCGGTGGTGGTGGAGGTGGAGGGAGAGAGGGGTGGTGAAGGAGGAGGAGGAGGGTGGTGACGTGACGGAGAGGCGGAGGGGAAGAGGAGATGGACGGTTGAGATTGAGTTCTGGGGTGTTGTTGTTAGAGATTGTGGAGAGAGACGCGGAGGCAAAGAAGCAACTGGCGATGGACATTTTCGTTGCTGCCGCTGCACTTGTGGTCAGAGTTTGTGATCGCGTTCGCAGTTGTAGTATTTTACTCTTTAGAACGGGAGAAGAAAGCAATCGGGCTTTTTCGGTATTTTGGCGTGCTCCAAATCTCCCTCTATTGACTCCACCCCACCACTCTCTCTACTCTTTTTCTCTTGAGGAAAAAATAAATAAATAAATTGATGTAATCGAGGATTCATTTTCTTTTTTCTTTTAACCTTGCTAGCTGATTTGGAGCATCTCAATTTAGATTTAACACTTTTGGTTTATAATCATAAAATAGATAAAATAATGGTGACACAATTAGTTGTTACTTAGCATTTGTTAAATAAGTAATTATTTTAACACATTTACCATTTGATACATTATTTTTATGTACAAACTTTATGTTATATAACATCGCACGTGACAAACTACTTTTAAGAGACTATAAGTTTCACAGTACTGAACCCTTAATTTTATTAATATTAATGAGAATCTTTTATTTTTTAAACAAGTCACAAAATTTCTTTCTTGAAATTTATAAATAGACCTTCTTTCTGAATAATTTCTAAACACAAAAGAATGTTTTTGACTTTTTGAGTGTAAGTATTTTTTAAAAAAAAAAAAAAATTGGAGTCGCGTTATTATACACATGAGTGTTTTTGTCCCTTTTTTCTTGTATTTTAATATCAATAATTTGAAATTGTGAGAAAGTGTGGCACACGCTCTTAGACCGGCGTGCCAAATTTGAGTAAATCTGTGTGGGGTCCGAGCACTGTTGGGGTTGGTGGCAGTCAACAGGTACCTAGTTTTGCAGTGCCGGACACGCGCAATTGTCGGCGGCTGGGGGTTAGTTTTTGTTGTTATTTTTTATTATATAAAATCGAAATAATTTTAAAATAATAGGGAACCTTAAAAGTTAAAAATATTGGTACGAGTCTCGTTATGGTAGTACCATACCATAATTAAATTTAGTTATTGAATTCAGCTCTGATGATTAGTGTAGATTGAATTTAATGGCTGAATTTATCACTGGTATGTTACCACTATGGTAACATAATTTTGCCTTATTAGTATTTAACCATTCAAAAAATTTGTTACTACTTAATACTTACACCTACTAATATTTAATATTTTCAAATAATTATATCTTTTAGAATACAGATTTTGACAACCCACAATCCATGATTTAGATGAGGAATCCAATTCCCATGTTGCACAATTAATTGTAATTATATATTTTTTATTTTTTAAAAAATAATTATCTATTTGATGTTATGCTTCATCTTTTTATTTATCTTTTGCTCTTTGACTGAAAATGGTATTTATTTTTTTATTATATGTAATTAATTTTGGTAACAAATGATTATACATATTCGTTATCTCCTTATAATAGTTTTCCTAAGTTATTTATATTATTTTTAAATTCATTGGTATCCTCAATTCAAGAAAGTCTTTAATACATCAAAAAGGATAAAATCTTATTTAGTTCCTATATTATGAGGTTAGTATTCATTTAGTCTCTATATTTTTAAAAACACTTCAAAACGTCCCTACTATTAAATATTGACACTCATGTCATTATTTTTTTATTATTTTTAACTTATTTTTACAATATTACAATCTTACAATAATATTTTTTTAATATTAATAAAAAAAATTAGATTATCAAATTAAACTCAAAAGTAAAATAAAAACAAAAAAGGTATATATTAATTTTTCTGGAAGCTCACGCATGTCTAAAAAATTAATATTATAAAAAATAACATTATCAATTTTTTAGAAAAATTAATATTTTAACTCAAGAGAGTGTTCCACAAAAATTAATATATTTTTTAATTTTATTTTTTGGTGTTAAACTAGTAATTTATTTTTTTTTCTTTTTAATAATGTCTAAAAAATTTATTATAATAGGGTAATATTGTGAAAACAAGTTAAAAGGAACAAAAGATAATGGTAAGAGTGTCAATAATTTAATGATAGGGATGATTTGAAGTATTTTTAAAAATATAGGGACTAAACGGATACTAACTAAGGACTAAACGAGTTTTTAACCCATCAAAAATAATAGTTAGATTTTCATACTATCTTAATGAGATTTCACAATATAAAAATGCCAACAACTTAACAAATTGAAGATAAGATGCCCACCTAAATTGGTGGTCAAGCTAAATTAAACCACATTTAATAAATTAAGAATAAATTTTAAGTTTACAAACAAGCCAATCATAGATTCGAGATGGCCAACCAATTTGACAACTTTATTTTTAATAGTATGTTTAGAAAAAGAAACCAATATTTGAATGATTCTATTTGGAAAAAAAAAAGAGAGAAAGAAAATGTAGAAACTTTTTTCATTATGTGAGGAAAAAAAAAGTAAGAGAATAAATAAGAACACCGGGTCGGATCCGCCATCCAGATGACAGAAGGGCAAACGGGCCCCATAGTCAGGTTAATGAAAAGGACAAGATGCTGAACTTACGGCTACGGTTGCACTTCTTAAATTTGTTACAAATTATTGAACAACACAAGTCGCACAAATCACAATACGTAATATTATATGTATTTTTGTTTTTTATTGTAAAATAATAATAATAATAAATCGACATATGAGAGTCTATTTCTACAAAAGTTTAATTAAAAGTATATTTCTCTTTAATGTTGTTAGTAGTACTAGATAGATTTATCATTTATAGACTATATATGTGTAATTAAATTCTAAGTCACTATTAAAAATTACACAAGATTTTTACCATGTGGCATCCCACCACTAATTAAGATGCAACAACCTAAAGTATTGCACTGCTTGCAATAAATTTTCCTTGGCTTTTCTACCACGTGTAATGTAATTGAAATCTTCTTATTTTTGTATTATTTTTATTATGCAATATTAAAAATTTAAATATTAAATTTATGTATGGACTTAGACATTTCGTATTTGTGTCTATTTCGATTAAGATGAACAATTTGGAGTAAGTTACAAGAGCCCCCCTATATATTACAAAATTATTAATTTGATGAGATGGAGACCGGCAGACAACAACTCAGGCATGTCCCACAGATTTATACAATTTCCAAAAACTTTGGATGTCTCCGTCAAACCTACCATTTTTTTTTTAATCATAATTCTTGGTTGCCGCCCTTGAAAATTGAAAGTCAAAATTAACATTCCGGCCACGAGCCATCCAGACTTATTTGTTAAATATTTAAAATCTAAAATTTTATTAATTTTAATTTCTTTAATTTATTTTTTAGTTAATTTGGATCTAATTTTTAGGTAATTACATTTGAACCAAAAAATAAATAAATTTTTATGATTTTTATATAAATAAAAGTCTAAATAAGAAATAAATAGTATATCACTATTATGTACTTATTTTCTAAACTATAAAACTTAAATCATTATTCGTTTTGACTTATAAATACATAAATGTCAAATAACCATATTTAAGTTTTTTTTTTATTTATAAAAACAAATAAGATGCCATTTATACTCATATATTAAAAAAAATCATTCATACATTAGTTTAATTTAGACATATTAAAATTTCACACACAAAAAAATAAATAAATAAAATGCTACCTCCATCTTCATACATTATGGTTTGTGCCAATTTAAGCAATACTACTATGTGTAGGCATAGTTGGGTTGGATATGATTTGTTGAAATCCTATCCACCCCACTATTGAATGAGTTAAAGATAAAATTAATCCAACCTAACTAAGTAAACATATTCAAATAAAAAAAAATTAAAACTGTATAAAGAAAAACATATGAAACTTATTTAAAGTCAAACATAAATATATTATAACATGAAAATTTCATTCACTATCTGGTGTTTGATAGAAAAAATTAAAAAAACCAACTATCTTAAGATTAAGAATATTTTAACAATAAACTTCTAGACATACATGTTTTGTGAAATAAATCAGTAAATTTAATATTACAAGTTAAAAGCGAAAAATAATTAAAAATAAATAAACGAGAGAAATACCTTACTTTGAGTGAGAATTGAGAATTGAGATAGTGATTTTAGTTTTGAAATTAGAATCTAGATTAGTAGATACAAGAATGAAATAATATTTTTTTATAAAAGAAAAAAAGAAGAAGTTATAAATTAAGTTAACCGTTTATGTCTTTCGGATTTTACAATTAAAGATGATTATTATTGATACATATATGTATATATATATATATATATATATATAGTGGTTAACAGCTTGAGTTTTTTAACCTTTTGAATTGGCATGCACGTGTAGTGAACACAAATGTTTGAAGCCAGACAATGCATCCAAATTGATCGGGTGATGCCTCTAAGCACGCGGTATTTTCAATATGTAGGCTCTTGGCGGGGTGAAAATTCTGTGCAGGCTTGCAAAAATTAGTCAATGAATTGCATTCATGTAGATTTATAAAAATAAATAAATAAATAAAAAGCTTCGATTAGTTGGTGGGATTGGCTTATATTTCAAAGCGACATGGCTGGCTTGACTTTGCAGTATACGCCGAAACTAAAACCAAACCCACCCATGATTTACACACAGACCAAACCAAAAAACAAAAAAGGAAATTTTTATGAGATAATTAACCTTGTATATTCTCCAATAACACACCAAGTTATAATTGTTCATAGAATACTATATTAATAATATTTACTATTAGCTCATATTATTATGTAGTGTTCTATGTTGAAGTTTTTTTTTTTGTTTTTTTACTACTTTTTTTTTTTAATTATAGCAAGGTAACTAAATTGACCCATCATTCCCAATCAATGACTCACGTAAGTGGAGTTTTAATTCTAGACCTTTTTACCACCACAAGGGTTTAATCTAATTAACACCCCCACAATGTTAGACATAACTAAACCATTCCGGGAAAGTTGGCAATTTGTGTGATGGAAATAATTTGTATGTTGAAAAATATTTAAAGTGCATCCAAGATCTACATAGCTTGAATATATTTGCTCTTAGACAAGCCCAATGGAAACAAAATTTGCAAAAACAAAGCTCCAATTTTCAATTGGGTTACGCTTGGGCCTTATCCATAGCCGAGTGTAGATTCCTTAGAATTCCTGAAAAACAGCCCCACTACAAGATGCCCGAATTAGCCGTAGCCAATGCCAATCCATCCATATTATTTTTAATCCAAAGGCAATCTGAGATATATAAATCTTGATAGAGGAAGCTTTGAGGCAAGCATTTGGACAAAGAATAGAGCTAAATTTCTTTTTTTTTTTTAATTAAAAGGCCTCCGTTAATTGAGATTTATTAATATAAGGAAAATGAGTACAACACAAAAGCTCCACTTATCGTTGAATTAAAAATTCCGTAATTGATCAGGAGGTTTCTCAAACCAAGTAAAATTAAGAAAATGAAAACCCAAATTGACCAATAAATCTACTATTTAATTGCCTTCAAGATAGATATGAGATCACTGAAAAGATATTTTGGAGATTGTAGCTCAACCATTTAGCCATTTGTCCACGCACCAATGAAGCTTAAAAGAAGAGTTGAGCAAACAAGAAATAGCGGTTGTAGAGTCAACTTTCCAACTAAATGCATTTCCAACCGCCACTAATAGGTGTTACTGATGTTAGGTTCATTGGTACAGTCCAACTTTAAAAA